>JBBBDQ010000202.1:2942500-3092500 GCA_037127315.1 Ascarosepion bandense
GAGTCGCTGACTGATGCCATTTCGGTTGGGTTTCAATCCTGGGTAAAAAAGCAATCGGCGTCTAACCGTACTGATGAGCTGTGATACGGCGAAACAGACCTGTCTGCGGATGACAATGTGTGTGTGTGTATGTATTGTTAGTTCTTATCGTTGCATACAATGATATTTATATTTGTATAAATACAAAAAATGTGGTACGAGGCCTAAATTGAACATGTAAAAAGCTGGTCATCATATGCCTCATCTTAAACTTAGCTAGCCACAATGACGGACCCAAACAAACTATCCACTATTCCTTGCACCAAAATACATCATTCTTATTATTCTTCCTACAACCATCATATTACATCAAAGTCTCTATGAAGTTATGACTAATCCCCGTATTTGCAATTTGTCTGTGGTGTTGTGAAATAGAACAGCGACACTTAAAAAGGAAAACCCCTAATGAATATTATGCATAATATATATATATATATATATATTATATATAGGGTGTAAAACTAATCGCGCATCATATACTAATTTTCATTTTTATTATTTGATATGAAATCTGAAGCATAGATAAATATAAATTAGTATATTGTGCGTGACTTCTTGGACACCCTATATATATATATATATATATATATATATATAAAAATTAAAATAGGATTAATTCAAGGATGTTGTATGACCATTTCGATATGAAAATCCCGACACACATCACCTCAGCAACAAGTTTCTGAAAGGATTTTTTGTTGCTGAGGTGATGTGTTATCCCTGTGGGGATTTTCATAACGAAATGGTCATTCAACATCCTTGAATTAATCCTTTTTTAATTTATATTTGCTCTGTAATATTTTATTGCATGGAGCTCTCTTCCTGTATCATTTTTACTATTAAAATAAAATTTTAATATTAATTAGGATCGGGTTTTTGGAATTTACCCTCCTGCCTTTTCCGCTTGGATTAAAGTATCTGAATATATATATATATATATATATATATATATATATATATATATATATATATATAAGAAACTAAACGAAATTGGGATAGCGATAAAAAAAACATAATCTTTAACTGAAGCCGAAATAACAGTTAACAGTACACAATATAAGCCGCGGGACTTGGATGAAATAAAAACTATAATTTAGACCAACCACACATACGCAACTACACACTCATTCGGACACAACGACAATTACGAAAGAACACTCTTATCCGAAGACAATTGTCCAGAGAACTGATTTCTTGTCATCTCATATAGGAAAAGATGGAGAATTCAACTAAAGAAAGTCGGAACAAAATTAAAAGGACATGTGAGCATATATCCGCTAGTTAAGTTAGAGTAAAAAAACAAAACAAGCCTGAACTAACCCATTTTTAGTGAAGTTACCAAAGTTTAATACAGAGTTTTCACTATCCTGATACCTAACCCGCATGAAAATGTCACCCCATGTCGGTTTCTTTCATTTTACAGTTACCAAACTTTGGTGGAAGCATTTGTCACCTATTCGGACTGAGATTGACTTTAAGATGTTGCTTAAAGAACAATATCAGTTGGGAAGAGATAAACTTCTCGTTTTCAATGAACCTCTTCTGTCGCGTCGTCCATATCATAACTCATATGACATCTAATAAACACAAGAACACATAGTGCTCAGAACTAGTCAACGACACTACCACATTGCTATAAACAGAAATGGCCTCAAGGACAAAGAACTTTCCATGTATCATGCGAATCATGATGTCTTATACAACGAGACTACGAACTTGCAGTGGAAGACGGCGTGACCCAGTATCCCCACCGAATCACCCCAGAGGACGTATTTTGGAGAATTTACCTTCAAACCTGGTGGGGACCTGATTCGTGTCGGAAGTATTTTTTTTAAATTTCAACATGAACACAACCCACACTAGTGTTGACAAGACAGTCGACTGACATCTTTATCTATCGAAACAGACGATTCCCCAGAATAGATGATACGAAATTTATTATTTAATAAATGTTTGGTCTGTAGTTAAACACATTGAGCTCTTTTTGCAGATCATTTTTAATATTTTATAATCTTAAATAATATATGACTTATATCATTTATCAAGGAAAGTTTTTTGTATCAAGGATTGTTTACCGTCACTCTCTCTCTCTTTCTCTATCATTCTATCTCTGTCTGTCTGTCTGTCTGTCTGTCTGTCTGTCTCTCTCTCTCTCTCTATATATATATATATAGGTATGTATCTTGAGTGACATCGATATACAAATTTAAAAATCGTGCCCTCATGCCAAATGTTTTATAGTTAATCAAATATTTATGCATTCACACAGTTGTGTTTTTCAAGCCTCTACAAATGTGAAAATATATTAATATATCTAAACTTATTTATAAATGGAACTTTGTCTGTGTGTATGTATCTGTCTGTTTGTGTGTGTGTGTGTGTGTGTGTGTGTGTGTGTGTGTCCGTTACCTATAGACTCCGAAAAGGTGAATTGTCATCTCCTGTCTCTCTGACTTTTCTCCGTCCACTTCACTCTCATCACAGCAGAATTCTCATCCTTCTTTTACCCACTTCCTGAAACCCACTATAACCTGTCCGTCTTTCTTATCACTTTCCTCCTATGTAACCACCTGCACACCAGTAGCGGTGAGGCTGCCTTGCTTGGGGTGAAATGATTTAATATATATATATATATATATATATATAAATCTATCTAAACTTATTTATAAATGGAACTTTGTGTGTGTGTGTGTGTCTCTGTGTGTGTGTATCCGTTACCTATAGACTCCGAAACGGCTGAACCGATTTTCTTGAAAATTTACACAGTTGTACTATAAGCGTCTGCGAGTGTTCTTAGCTTGTGTCGAGGTACTCCCGATAAATATCAAAAATCGATAATCGAAAAATCGGGTTATAGAAGTAGTAGTTCGATTTTAATCAAATTTGATACACTCAGAGACAAAAACATAAGAAACAATATTCAGAACTTTCAAGGTTGCAGTTCTTACAAAAGCGCAGAAAATCGAGAATATATATATATATATATATATATATATAAAAGGCAAGAAGTTTGTGGGTGTGTGTGTGTGTGTCTATTTATCTGCCTGTATGTCTGTATTTTTTCAGCCCTTTTATTTTAGTTTTTGCTTCGGATTTGGCTCTAAACAGGTGTAATTGTAGTTCTTAGACTCAGCCATGATACCATTTACTCAGAGGATTTATCTAGCCTTCAAAATTCAGTTTACGACAAAAAAAAAAAACTTATTTGATATCGTTACCAGGAAATCAAAATTTGACTTACATCCATTCATTTTTCTTTCAGTCTACGGTTTCGCTTTAACTGGAAGCAAGTATTGCTTTTTAGTCTTTCGTGCCAGCGTTCAAAGAGTCTGAGCTCCAGGACAATGGATTAGTTTTAAAGCTTTTATTACACCCGAGCAACGCCGGGCTATACCGCTAGTAATAGATGTATTTTCGTTGTAGATCATTCAACAAAAATCGTTCTATACACGTCTGTTTATGGACATTAACTTTTAGCTTTATAGACGTCTGTATGTTCTGTGCTCATTCAGTTCATTTCTTCTCATGTAGGGTCGTTGTAAGATCCTGAGATGGCATTTGAGCTCCAAGTATTGTAATCTATTTATTTTCTTTACAGTTTTCAAGTTATCTGCTGCTTTCTGACATTTCATGGCACAGTTTAGCATACATGGCTGTCTTCCAACTGAATCCCAAATAACAATGCCACTTATGTTGAGACGTAACTAGTGAGAAATAGGTGCACCAGTGGCTTGTTTTTAAACTACTTATCTCTCAAATGTAAGTCGGGCGATTCTAAAGAATGTTTTCATTGTTTTGTTTTCGCGCCTTTTTTAGCGTATTCGCACGCACAAAAACACAGAAAAATATGTCCTCATTTCACACATACGAACACCTGTATATACTTCTTGAAACGTTAACTCGTACTAAAACGCCAACACCTAGTAATTTATCTATACGCATGTACCAAGTCTTATGGCATAACAGATATAAATTTTGCCGACAGTAAACAAGACTACTTCATATTTTTCTGCTTTGTCAGCTGTAAAGAACAGCTTTCTCGGATCAGTCGTCAAAAATGAGCAAGTAGGTAGACTTAGCTAGGACAATCGTTTTGCGTGTCTTATGAATTGGTTTTACAAGTGCTGAATAACAGAAACTAGATTACTTGAGGACATTGAACAGCAGCAACAACTAAAATGAATAGCACATGTAACTCGGTAAGAAAATAGTAAGACAGTCAAAATGTTGACAAACCACAGCTTTAACAGATTCTAAC
The DNA here is from genome assembly GCA_037127315.1 of Ascarosepion bandense. NCBI lineage: Eukaryota > Metazoa > Mollusca > Cephalopoda > Sepiida > Sepiidae > Ascarosepion > Ascarosepion bandense. The sequence goes on from JBBBDQ010000202.1 coordinate 2,946,798, forward strand.
GACGTTGTGGTTTGTCAGTATATTTTCCGTGATTTCTAATGGTAATCTACAAGCGTAAACACACCTTTGCTGTTTATTAAGGTCTAATTTCATTCGTTTTACGGCTTATTAACCTCAGTGCTTTATCTCACGCCGACAAGATTTTTTAGGATTGGCTCTCATTCATAGAATATGTATCCATTAAATGTAATATATTTTTTAAAATGCATTACTGGTAATATTTCCTAAATGTTATTCTGTAATATTTTTTTTTTCAAAAACGTATTGCTAGAAATATTTTTACTATAAAGTTTTATTTTTAATTACTTTTGATTACATTTGATTTGACCCCAGGATGAGGGTTAACTATTGGTCCATAGTTAAGACACTAACATGTTACTATGCTGGGTCTGTGTGGAATTGGGAGCAACAGCAATCAAAAGGTTGTTTCACGCTTCTCAGAAGCTCTTGATCAGAGGCTTTGCTGTTGGATGTAGTTTATAGGTGCCATGGCTTGAGAATGTTTTCTTTAATTAAATTAATTGCGAAATATTCATCATCTTGATGAGATCGAAATACTTGCGATGTAAAGTGTTTTATATTAAATTCTGCCCAATTTCAAGTGCGAGAGCCACTCAAAGCGTTGATATGAATGATTTGAGAAAGTATCAAAATAGAACGTGAAGATTATGAAGATATCGAGGACAGATAACGATTCATAATTGATTTGAAGAGGTAAAACTTATAGTGCTCAGAGATGTAATCACACAAGAATATGTGCCACAAAGCATCACAAGTTGCTATTAATTAGAGAAAGCTGTCAGTCCGAAACTTTCTTATTACATTTCTGTGATGGGGGTAATGAGGACGATTCAAGTCCTTGCCATGACTAAGCTAAAAACTTCGGAAAAGAGGGAAATGAAAATACTTTTCATTCGAAATTTTGTTATGGAAATAGAGACAATGTATAAATAAACTTGCAACATTGCGTCTTTAGGAAAGAGTAGGAGAATTAGTAGAAAAGAGTAGGAGAATCAATATTCCTCTCTCGCTCTCGCTCTCTCTCTCTCTCTCTCTCTCTCTCTCACACACACACACACACACACACACACAAATACACCAACAAAGACTGCGTAAACGATTTTGAACATGAAAGTGAAGTTTGATCAATTCATACACAGTTAAGTGCCATACGTGATACACGATTTAGGCGATCATGTCTCGAATGAGACATGACTGATTGCGTAGATAATTATCCCGCATTAGGTTGCCATTGCTTTCTGTGATAGACTGGTTGCCAACCAAGTGTATAGAAACCAATCTATTCTATTATTTAGCCCATAACTGGAGAACATTCCGAGTCGATATCCACTGCACCACAACGCACATCGGTAAAAGTGTCATCGTCCCTGAGTGGGCTTGAATCACAAACCACTTGGTTAACAGTCGAACGCGCTAACCGATTGCACCACAGAGACGCCTAGATATAGCAAAAATATAGAAATTTGGTGGCAAATTCTCAAAAGTAAAACGGATCATAGAATTACTTGTTTCAAGTGATTTTCCCTTTCATTTGCTTTCATATTAATGATAGCTTAGGAAATATTTCGTTCCAAAAATTAAAAAAAAAATTTACCAAGTCGCACTCGAATACATACATATATATATATATATATATATATATATATATATATATATATATATATATATATATATGATAAGATAAAAAGAAATAAATAGGAAACGTTTTTCAATATGACATGTTTAACTTTTGCTAAAGCATCGTTCGAAATTCTGGGAAAACAGATTTCTCCCAGTTTCTGACAAGTGAAACATGTTAGATTTTCTCTGTGTTCTTTATCTTATTCTCCTGTCGGATTCCGATCAATATTTGATCTACTTTTGATCTTTAACAAACACACACACACACACACACACACACACACACACACACACATATATATATATATGTGTGTGTGCGTGTGTCTGTGTGTGTGTATGTCTGCATAAAAATACTAGAAACATAGAAACGGGTTCCTCACACAAAAACAAGGACAAAATTCCATATAAACATATTTGCAAATCCTTCATTTTTTGGCTATTAAGTTTACAAACGTTCACAGTAGATGGTGCTATGTGGCCATGTAGACTAAGTTACATTTGTCATATGTGTACTTTTCTGGTTAATCTATCTTCAACGTTTAATGCGTCTAGTAGGAAGTTAACTAAGAAGTGTTCCATTTAATAATGGCTGGGTATTTATATCGTGAGCAGGCAGAATTTTATATCCGTCCGCTCGAACAGTAATGGATGCGAAGCTGCACGACTGTATCACACTCCGTTTCAATAAGCCCGGGATTCGCTCGCACGCATGACAACCAATAACACATTGTACAGACTGTTGGAGACGATTCAGGTATGACCCTAACATGTCGTACATTTCATAATACCTCATGATGGATAATTTCCGCGTAGGTCTTGTATTTGTATCACTTGCAACGTGTGCAGAGTCTTTCTTATGGGAGAATATTACGAAAAAGGTAACATTTGAAAGAGTTGTGATAGCAAATTTACACAACAAACATTTGTGGGCAGATCGAAATCCTTATGGTACAGTACAGGCTAGACACCAACAATCAATTTACAATTAATGTATGGGCTGGAATTGTAAGTGGCTGTATGGTGTATCTATAGGTTCTTCCAGCATGTCTTACATGGACTTTATTACGAACACATTTCTAGGGGTGTTAGAGGATGTACCCCTGCTAATATGAACACGCATGTGGTTCAAACATAACGGGGCTTCAGCACATTTTTGTTACATTGGTAGCGATGTACTGACTGACATCTACTGTGAAAGATAGATGGGTAGGAAAGGGCCAGTTTTATGTGCTGCACGTTTCCAAAACCTTAGTCCTTAGTATTTTTAACTGTGGGGCCATCTAAACTCATTGGTTTATGCAGGAGACATTAACAATGAAGAGACGCGTTATCAACGTGTCCTGAGGTCTTGCAATATATATATATATATATATATATATATATGTGTGTGTGTGTGTGTGTGTGTGTGTGTGTGTGTGTGTGTGTAAAGTTTTCAATTTCTATTTCTTTGCCGCTTCTGTTGTCTCCACAGCACTTTCTTCTTTCTGTGCATTTTCTCCCTTTTTTCTCTTTATTAAGCTTAGAGGTCGCGTGGACGATATCTGTATCTGTTTATACTTTACCTAAATTTGGGGTCTCTTTCTCTTTGAACCGCTTTCATTGGCCCTTTCCTCTCGGTTTTCTCTCTCTTGTTTTTCGCTTTGCTTTTTATTTCCTCTGTGCCCTTCTCTTTCCTCTTTCTTTTTTCTTTTTTCTTTTTCTTTTTGCTTTCTCATCTTTTCTACCCTCTTTCTTTTCCCCCAATTTTTTAATATCCTCTTACTTTGTACCAAAAGTTTTCCAAAAATAAAAGGATGTGAGTTTTTTAAGTTTTCTTTTAAAAAATAACTTTTATTACCATTATTATTAACTACCTGATGAGACAATGTTCTTTCAATGTCGAAAGAAAATGTACAATTTTGTAGTAGATTGTAGTTTGTGTATGTTTTAAAGTATAATTTATAATGAATATTTATTGCTCTATTTTTATATTTAGCACTGTTTAAATTAATGTTATGAACATTGCAAATATTTTCTTTGTTCCTTATTCATATATATATATATATATATATATATATATATATATAGGCTTTATATACATATATACATATATATAAATGGGCTATATATATATATATATATATTAATACAGGTTTCATTGAATAATATAGACAAGTTCTGTCTATTTATTTTGTGTAAGAACCGTTCGTATGATCTGATTAGCTTGATAGTGTTGTCATGGAAAGACGGCAATTGTTGATTTTTTTATCAGGTCTGAGCTTTCGGCTTACATAAGCCATTATCAAAGGATGAACATTTAATGTTCAGTGAACATAGAACATTGAAATTATTATTAACAGAGTGGAGTTATACAGAGAAAATTAGACAGGTCCATTTTTTGTGTCGCACATAGCTGTAGGCCGAAAAGGAATGGTGGTAGTGGTTTTTTGTTCAATTGAGTGTATAGTGGCATGAGGGATTGGTCTGGGAACTGCTGCTACTATGGTGTAGGGGGTAAGTATAATAACTATGATCTCTCCCGTCGATTATAGGCATTGAAGTATGTTAGTAGATGTGTCGAAATTTATTTTATTTAGGCTAGGTTTAAACTGTTTGATGTAGATAGCTTCTAGAAATTTAAGTTTTCGTTTATTATTTTCTTGTCTAAGAATATGCGTATTTTCAACAAGTGTTTTCCTAAAAAGTGTGTGTTGATAGCCGTGGTGTTTTAAATGTCGGAATATGTTAGAATTTTCATTAAAGTGCAATCTAAGTCTCCGCTAAAGCGAGTTAGTAGTATGTCCAATGTAGGTATTATTTAGTTTATTCGAGATACATTCTCGAAAGGGGATTTTAAATTTATACACTACATTGTTTTTTTTTGCAAATCGCTAACGGTGGAGGAGGAGTCGTAGCGGACGATTGAGTTGGATGTTGTGGATTTAGCGTAATATATGATAAATTTAATTCTTTTGTTGGGGTCTGTCGGAGAGATATTAGTGTTTATGAGTTTTTTTTAGGATATTTTCATCTAGTTGGTAGTTGATGTGCATTTGGCTACGATATAAGAGAGTGATATGTTTGGGGTTGGTTGTGCTATTACCATGTGTTGTTTTTTTCGTGTTCAGGTTTGTAAGGAAATATCGTATTTGTTCATCAACTATGTATTTAGGAAAATTATTGTTGATGAGTGTCTGTTTTATGTTTTTTAGTTCACTGTGGAAGATGTGTTTTGTAGACGAGTTGGTTTTTGCTCGATGTAGTAGATTTTTTTATGATTGCTAATTTGTAATAGTGGGGGCATTCGCTAATATAATTAAGTGTAGAAGGATTTTTGTTGGTGGGTTTTTTATGTGGTGAGATAGTGAACTTATTGCCATTAATGCTGATTAGTATATCGAGGAAAGGAATTTTTTTGTCATTGCTGAGTTCATAGGTGAATTTTAGGACTGAGTTATCCTGAAACTGTTTTTGAAGTTGTAGGATTTCGTCAGTATTTTTAATTAACAGTCGGATATCGTCAATATATCTAAGGTATATTGATGGTTTTTTGAATTTTGTAAAGATAGTATTCTCGAGGTTCGACATGTAGAAATTGCTAAATGTCGGACCGAGTACTGAACCCATGGAAACGCCGTCACGTTGTATATATATATAGTGTTGTTACGGTCGACTAAAGGGACTTCGGTAGTACAAGCTAGTAGAATTTTTCTTAAGCTGTTGGGATTATTTTTAAGTGGGGGTAATGCAGGATTATTGTAGATATTCGTTATAATTATGTCGATAGTTTCGCTAACGAGTACGTTAGTGAATAGGTTTTCGACATCAAGTGAAGCTATGATTTCATTATTGGGTTGTTCACTTTTAAGGATTTGGATTGCCTCTAGAGTTGACTGAATGCTGTATTTACTCGGGAGGTAGGGTGTGATAAGCTGGTTAATATGTTTAGTTAGATGGTATACAGGAGTAGGAATTTGGGATATGATAGGGCGGAGTGGATAGTTAGGTTTGTGCGTTTATATGGTTCCGTATATGTAGCCAGGTTTGTAGTCGCCGATAATTTTGGGGCGTTTTCGGAGTTCTGATCGGCATTGTTAGCGCTGATGAGTTTATTAAGTTTAGATTTTAGTTGATTTGTCGGGTTCTTGTTAAATTTTTGAAATTTTGTGTGGTCATGGAGTATATGGTTGAGTTTTGTGTTGTTATCTTATATATATATATAAAAGGCAAGATGTGTGTGTGTGTGTCAGTCTGTATGTCCTGTATACAAATTCAAAATTTTTATCCGATTCTCACCAAACTTCAAACAAATATTCTTTAGGCTTTTGGTCAAGTCGGGGACAACTTTTTTTTCTGATTTTCCACCGATATCATAAATCAATACTCCGATATAAGATCAGGTCTGATCAAGATTAGGATTTCAGCCCTTTTATCGTGGTTCTTCCTGCAGAATTTGCTCTAGCTTTGTAAAATTATAGTTTTTAGTCTCAAACATTAGTAGATCTTCTCACACAACTTTTTTCTCCGATATCAGAAATCGATATCCCCGAATCAAAAACCGATATTCAGCCATCAATTTGGCTCATTTTCTTTAATTTTACTCTATAAGTTTTTATAGACTTACTTAGGTTAGTTTATGCTTGGATGACATATTTGACTCCGATATTGGAAATCAATTAACCGATATCATATCGGGTGTGATCAAATCAGGTTTTCAGCAATTTTATTTTGGTTTTTACTTTGGGTTTTGCTCTAAGTAGGTATGATTATAGTTCTTATTTTCAGCCATGATACCATTAACTCAGAGGACTTATTTAGCCTTCAAAATTCAGTTTGCAACGGAAAACCTTTTTGACATCGATACTGGAAAACAAAATTTGACTTACTTCCATTCATTCTTCTTTCAGTCTACGGTTTCTCTGTGACTGGAAACAACTATTGCGTTTTAGTCTTTCGTGCCAACGTCCAACGAGTCTGAGCTCCAGGACCATGGATTAGTTTTAAAGCTTTTATTACACCCGAGCAATGCGGGGCAATACTGTTAGTATAACACTGCTAGTTTCAATTGACTGATGAACAGATTTCAACACCGTAAAAATTTGCAAGCAAATGCTCAAGATGCTTGTTTTCGTCGTCGAATTAGAAGTTGTAATTTAAAATATATCTATTTCCGTAATCCTATGAAGAGAAATCAGTGGCCAGGCTTCAGAACCGTTTGTCAAATAAAGGCTGTTTAAATAGAAGACAATCTTGTGTAAAAGGCGCAATTTCGAGGAGGTGTTGAACATTCAGCTTGTTCCTGATGTTAACGATAACCTTTAGGCTCAGCAATTGCAGCGAATATATGATGCTTTAAAAGCACCATATACTGTCATTTGCGAATCAAAGATGTACACTCTTAAAGCATGACAATTCTCCAGAACACAGAGCCAATGTGATCAAGCATAAACTTGAAAAACTGGAAAGGCTGGAGGTGCTACCTCAATATGCCTAGTGTCCCAACCATACGCAATTACATTATCACTTTTTTCCGACTCATGGCTCATTTGCTACGCTGACGGAGGTTCACTAATGTAGATGATGTTGAAAATGGGTGCACGAAGATATATTTACCTTTAATCCAGACAAATATTAAAAGCGTAGAATCTAGCCTCTGGCACAACGATGGCAATAGACAATAGAGTATGATAGTTTAAATTTTGCTGAATAAACGCTTTTTTATGTCTTATTAGTTTAAAATATTAATTAAGGCTTGAAATATTAAAATTGATTCAACCTAATATGTAGATGTATAAAAATGACAAATACTATCTTTTATAAAAATTAAAACAAGAGGTCGATCATATAGTTCAAAACCAATTTTATGGAGATTTTCAAATATCACTTATACTTTATTCATATAAATTAAGAAAAGTATGTTAAAGCCTTAAACATTTTCAGTTTCAAACAAATAAGTATTGTAACCGTTTACTCTCAGAATGTCACATAAAGGTGATAGGAAGGAAATCGATAGAAATGTTGGAAATATAAGAAAATCGATGAATACATTCAAAGCAGAAACCTGACACAAATTTAAAAAAATACGAGGTCAGAGTGGAGAGTTCTCATTTCTATAGAATGATTTTGAATGATGTAAAATGGAGCACAGTGAATTACTCTCGCGTTCTAAAAATATCTTGCGGCATCGGCTTCATGCCATTTTGGTCTTCTTGAAAATACTGCTTTCAGAAAGTAAGTGATAAATCAAATCATTCACTTCTTTTCTTCGAGTTAAGAGTGTAATTTGTTACTCGATAAATATTTCTTTTTCAGGATTGTTTTTCAACTTCTCCGTCTCCATCAATTTTAGTCCTTTTCCCATAAAAATTCTCGTCTGAACAAAATTTGTAAAAACTTGATTTTCTTTCTCTTTTGTTGATTTTATCTTTTATTATTTTTCTTTTTCTTTGTTTTTAATATTTATCTTAACTTTTTTTATTTAAATATTTCATTTTTACTTTTCATTGAACTATTTATTCTAGTCTTTTTTATTAGTTTTATTTAAAAAAAAAGTTTTCTCCAACCATTTTCTTTCTTTCTTTTTGATTTTCGTTTTTCTTTTATACGATTTTTCATTAATTCCATATTTCTTTTATTCATATAATAATTTCTTTATTTTATTTTCATTAATGTTTAATTTATTCTTATGAATTGTTTCTTTCTTTTACTTGATCCTTCATTCCTTCCTCAATTTCTTTCTTTCGTACTTTATTTTATTTTTAAATATTTCTTTTATTTTTAATTTATTATTATTTTTTATTTTTCATTCTTTTTTTTTTTAATCATATTACCCCGAGCAAGGCGGTAACGCCACTGATGTGCAGGGGGCTACGTAAGAGTGAAAAGATTGGGAAAGAGAAAGCCGGAAACCACATCCTAAACAGGAAACAAAGGATGAGCCTCTTCACCCGTTCAATAGACGTGGGTGGAGTATAAACCGGGTGATTTATTTTTAAATATTTCTTTTATTTTTAATTTATTATTATTTTTATTTTTCATTCTTTTATTCTCTTTCTTTCTTTATTTCATTCTTATTATTTTTATTTAAGTAATTCATTTGCTTTTCTTCATTTTTCATTAATTTTCTTTTTTTTATTTTCCATTATTCATTTTCTTTTAGTTTTCATTAATTCTATTTTTTATTTTATATTATTTCCTTGCTTTTCTTTCTCTATTTCTTTTTATTTTCTTTCTAAGCAAGTTCTAAAATTTTCTTCATCCTTTTATGAGATTTGTTTATTCTCTTTTTTTATTGTGATTTAATTTTAATTCTTACTTTTCTTCTTCCCATCTCTGCTTTTAATCTTTTAAATTCTGACAATTTTCCTTTTTTGCTTTCTTCTTTTATTGCCTTCAACGTTTTAAGATTAAATTCTCTTTCTTTTGATGCAATGGGTTTTTTAAGCCGCATTTCTGTTACAACCTGCCCCTTTTAATTGCCTTTAACCTATTCTCACACGTCCTGCCCTTAATGGATTCCTCTCACAGGTTGTTAGCGTCTATGGAGTTGATGGCCCAAAGTAGTAAGACAGTGTCATCGTATATATGATAGTTTTCATTGCTTTTTCTTCTATGTGCCCTGTCCCTTAAGGACGTAGCCAATCATGGCTTTCCACATATCCTTATCCGTGGTGGCTCTTAGCACGCCTTCTCCTGTTACACCATGCAACCCTCGTTCCATCATTCACCTGATTAGGTCCCTCAAATATGGTATCCGTTGCTTTCCCCTGTCCGTTTTCCCTGTATCTGGCCTGTTAGTATCAGGTTCTCCAAACCCACTTTCCTCATTGCATGTCCCAAGAACTTTAGCTGTCTCTTCCTGATGCTCAGCATTAATTTCCTTTTTGTTTTCAGTTATTAAAGCGTTGTTAGATTTTTTGTGCCTCAGTGTTGGTTGTAAATGGTGGAATGAAGCCGCAACAGAAGGAACGAAAAATGTTCTCATATGAATAAGTACATAGCGGAAGAAAAGTGATACACTTATAATTTTATTCATAATCGTGTCGCCCTAAGCAAGGCATTTTACTGCCACTGTTGTGCAGGGGGTAACATAGGAGGAATGTTATAAAAAAGAGTGACCGGTTACATGGTTCTCAGGAAGAGGGTAAGAAAAGGATGAGAATACTGATTAGAGTGGAGTGGAGGGAGAAAGAAGCATGGAGAGCGGATGCAATTTAGTGGGATAGGAGATGATTATTGACGTTACATTTGAATTTTTGAAGATTGTAGCTGTCAGGAAAGCAAGTAAAGGGAAGGGAATTCCACAGGCGGAAAGTGCGAGAGAAGAAACTGCTGGAGTAGAATTTGTGTTTACAATTTATTGGTTTCACAGTAAAAGGATGGGATCTGATAATCTTGTGGCTTAAGGAAATTCATATATAAGGGGTACCAGTGAGCTAAGTTCATCTGGGCAGAAGCCTTGAAAGTATTTGTAGAAGAGACACAGGGAAACCATATTGCGCTGGTGAGAAAATGACTATCCTAGCTGCCAACTCGGGATCTATCACATTACAGATTCTTCGTTGGATTTTGTCAAGGACCCGTAGGTGGATATCAGGATCACCCGACCAGATATGGGAGCAGTATTCAATGCACGGGCGGATGGTAGATTTGTATATGTGCAGGATTGTTTCAGACGGGAAAAACTTCCTGGACCTGCACAGAGAACCGACCTTCTTAGCAGCGGATTTAGCTATGGATTCTATATAGTCATTCTACATGAGGTCTGTTGTGAGAGTTAAACCGAGGAGGCGCAGTGTTTTACTGCAAGGGAGACTAACCTGATTCATGGTAATGTTGGGGGGGTGGGCTAGAAGCGATTGTCTGTAGTAGTTAATAGATAGCAGCTTCGTTTTGGAAGCTATAAAATTCACAAGCTGTTTGTTACCCCGTTCACTACGGATTGGAGTTTCTTTTGAAGCTCGACAGTGAGGTTTGCTTTGTCAGCCTCGGCAGATTTTTGATTGAGGCGAGCGAACACTCTTTGAGAACTCTGTATTTGAGTGAATTATTCAAAACGTCTGGCTTTGTTCATTTCTGTTACCGGGGATATCATATTTACTCCACAACCTTTACCGTTCAGTAAATCTTTTCTGATTCCAATGACTTTTGTGGTTCCATTTTTTTTCTTTCGTCATATAAATCATTTTTCCAATTCGTGTATTTATTCTTCTCGCATTTCTTTTCTATTTTTATATATCCTTAAAAAAACCTTTCACATATTAAGAAAAATGGTATGTTTTTTTATCCGTTCCTATTCTTGACCTGATAACAACTTGTCGAACACCGTTTTAATTCTTCTTGCTAACATCAATTCTGCCGGTGACATACCAATCGGTGTTTCCGGATTCGGCGTTATCTGGTATACACTTGTAATAATATGTTTGATCGAGAACATTTTACAAAATTCTTCAAATTCATAAGCAGTTAATTTTATAAGCACTGAAATTAATTTAATATCCGTTGTTTGAACTAATCCAGTCATTCCTATCTAACCGCACATTGAAAGTGGTATTAAACGGACATGCCTCCCAGAGCTTCCATACGAACGCGGGTATCCCTCCAGGCTCTATCCTAGGTCCTACGCTCTTTCTGATCTACATTAATGATCTTCCCGATACCATAATATCCCAAGTAGGCATGTACGCCGATGAGACCACAGTTTACTCTCGCCTCGATCAAAAATCTGGTGTGGGCGACAAAGCTAACCTTGCAGCCGAGCTTGGAAAGAACCTCCAATCCGTAGTGGACTGGGGTAAGAAATGGCTCGTAAATTTTAATAAATAAACACTACGCCTCCTTGGTCTCACACTTTCAGCGGACCTCAAGTTGAATGACTATATCGAATCCATTGCTAAATCCGGTTCTCTGTGCAGGGCCCGGAGATTTTTTTCCGTCTGAATCTTTCCTGCACATTTATAAATCTACCATCCGCCCGTGCATTGAATACTGTTGCCATATCTGGTTGGGTGCCCCTGCTATTCTCCTTGGGCTTCTCGACAAGGTACAGCGGAGGTTCTGTAATGTGATCGATACCGACTTGGCAGACCGCCTGCAGTCTCTCTATCACCGGCGCGACGTGGTTTCCCTGTGTCTCTTCTATAAATACTTTCATGGCTTCTGCTCCGATGAACTTAGATCACTGGTGCCCCCTAGGTTCGAATTTGCACGAGATACTAGATTAGCAACTAGATCCCACCCTTTTACAGTGAAACCGATAAAATGCAACCGCAACTTCTACTCCAACAGTTTCTTTTCTCGTACTTCCCGACTGTGGAATTCCCTTTCACATGACTGCTTCCCCGACGGCTACAATCTCCAGGAGTTTAAATGTAAGGTCAATAGTCACCTCCTAACAAACTAACTCGCTTCCATTCTTTCAAACACTCTTCCCACCCACCCAAATATCTATCACCCCCACTTCTGACATTTCCTATATCTAACCACGCTTTCTAGTTACCTTCCCCTATCTACCCCCAAGCACAATGGTGGCAGTGGAATGCCTTGCTTGGGGTGAAACGATTAAAATAAAAATAAAAAATAAGCGTTTAAGTCTTAATTTCCTTCTAAAAGTAGCCTATTTTTCTTACTTTCTTAACACCGTTTACACCCAATGGTGTGTAGGACAGTAACTTTTTTTACTCTTTCCGTAACAAACTGTGGTTTATGGGGTAGGGTTGTTAGCCCTGCGCCCCATCCTGGAGGACCGGTGAACTCTTCCTGGTCCTTACGTTTACAAAACCTGGTATTCCCAAACGGTCATCCATTAACTTCGGTGATCGGACGAGAACTGGTGTTATTCAACACGATATAGCCGTAGACTACTTTCTTATAGTCATTTTTTTACTTATTTTCGAAATAAATGTTTTGATCTGCTTATTTATTCCGGAGCGAAATTGGTATTTTGCGTACCACATTACATAATATATTTGTAATTTCTATTTCACTTTTAATGCTGCGATAGGTGTATCTTTAAACGATTCAGTATATTGTACCATCAAGTTTGATAGACCAATGATGTAAATTTTGGACGGGTTTTATTTTGTCATGAAATCATAACTTAATAAAATAGTACGCAGGTGTTGTAATTTATTTGTTGTGTGCGTAGGAATTCCTTTTTTAAACAAATATAAAAGTAATAGTGTCTTCTTTTGTCTATAAATTTGTGAATTTTTTTCACTGCAAATATTACTGCTAACGCCTTTTCTATCTGGATGTAGTTCTTTTTTCCTGTTTGTATTAGCGAATGCAACGGTTGTGCTACGGCTTTAATATTACCGTCATCATTATATAAAATTAACAATACTATACCATAATCAGTAGCCTCCGAAGCCAATGGAATTTCTGCTTTCGGATCGTAGTGCGCTCACGATAAGTTTGATTTTTTTTATTTCTTCAAACGACTTTTGCCACTCATCAACCCAGTTTCACTTTAGGTTTTAAGCAATTTTGTTCAGTGGATCTCTATTATCTATGTAGATCTAATAAAAGTTTGCTAATCCTAGAAATGTTATAGTAACTTTTGTTGAAGACGTATTCTTAATTGCACTTGCCGACCAGTTTTGTCAATGATTTGTCCTATGTACATGATTTTAGGCAAGAAAATTAGCACTTTTCTTCATTGAGATTAAACTTGTAATCTCGTATATTTTGGAAAATTATTTTTACATACTCAATATGCTGTGCCTTAGATACACTTTTACTTAATATATCACCCAGAGGAACTGATAAATCACAATCTGCAAGCATAGTCTTCTTCTTCTTCTTCTTCTTCTTCCTCTTCTTCTTCTTCTCTATGTGTCCTGCCCTTTTAGGACGTAGGCGATCATGGTTTTCCACGTCTCCCTATAATTGGTGGCACTTAGCATATATTTTCCTGTTACACCACGCAACACTTGTTCCATCATCCACCTGATTAGGTCCTTCAAATATGTTAACCATTACTTTTCCCTGTCTCTCCTTCCCTGTATCTGGCCTGTTAGTATCAGGTTCTCCAAGCCCTCCTTCCTCATTGCATGTCTCAGGAAATTCCGCTGTCTCTTCCTGATGCTCAGTATTAGTTTACGTTTCCATTGCTCACATGCTGATATTCGTATGATGATATATTCATATGATGATATTCGCAGTATCCTTCTGTAGAACCACATTCCAGCTGCTTCCAGTTTTTCCTTCATCTTTGATGATATTGTCTAGCATTCACTGAGATTGTTGAAATACTGCTGAAGTCACTTTACGCCATCCCCAAATTTAGTTGAACTTATAGAGTCCATTGTGCGTATTTTTATTTGCTAACTCTGAACATTCTTCCTCAACATGTTTTTGCCAATACGCATCAAAAAGATAGAGCGTCTCCAAAATTTTTCTACCTTTTAATTTTGAAAAGGTTTCATCTGTAATTGGTAATGGGTAGTTATGTAATTCTAAACATTTTTAACCATGTCAAAAAATCAGAACAAACACAAATTTCTTTATTTTTCTTTTTACATACATGCTTGTGCTGATCATTTCGAATTGTCAACTTATTTAATTATAATAATTTTTCTTAGTATATCTAATTCTTCGTTACCCTGTACAAAATTTACGAAATGTCTATCACGTTTAGGTTTAAATAATGGCGTCAATTCTTTTTTCATTTGAAACGATGCTTTGACTTTGGAACACTGACCCAACATCCAGAAACATTTATTCAATTCTTTTTAAATTTTCACATTTTTTATTTTGACTTGTAACGTGTCCCTTTATATATTTTTGCAATACATATTTATAGGTAAAATCACGTAACTCATAAATTCCCTCTAGTCAGAAGTGAATGGCTTTGTTGTATTTTTTAACACAGACCTTAACTTTTGCACACTTGTTACAAAGTGAAACGTTGAAAGTCATTTCACTAATAACAAATAATGTCTGACCTGATATGTGACGTGTGATCTTCAAAGTTCTTTTTAATGTAGGTTTTCCGCTTGCTTTCCATATGGTCTCGCTGATTATTATGATATCAATACCAGTATCTAGTTGCATTTTTACATCCACATTAATTTTCAAATACACGAATTTCTTTTTGTTTTCAGCAATTTTTCCGTCTCAACGCTGTGTACAAAATTACTTTTGTGAAAACTCCATTCTTGCTTCAGTTTTAAAGTCTTTTTATGTCTTACTTTTCTACACTTGTAACACTTAAAATTATTGAAGTCGTTACTCTGATGTAAACATTCTACATCTTAAACATGGATAAATTTTTTCCAATTTTTAAAAAATTTTCTCACTATCACATCTAATTTCGGATTCTTTGACATTCATGTGATATTTCTAGTAGAGTTAATTTTTGATTTCGTTACAGTTTTGTTAGAACTCTAACACGTATTTCTGAAAATTGAACGAGAATTAATCCTTTAAACATATGCTGCATCAACTCGTTTAATTCGAATCTTTCATATTCGTTATTAACGATTCCAGCATATGTGAAAAAAATTTTGTCTTTTTCCGTCAGATTCATGCACTTTAAACGATTACTGAATATGGAAATTTTCTCGCTCAAAGTTTTATTTAGGATATTTAACATTTCGTCAAAGAACATTTCTTCTGGTTTTCTCGGTAGTACACAGTTACAGTATTTTTTATGTTCTACTCTGGTTATCTTTCTTAACAAAAGCCTTTTTCGTCTTCCCAGTCGCTGCTTTTTTTTTTCTCAGTCAATTTGCTCTCATATTCTCAAATAAGCAGATAATTACATCATTTGAATTATATGGGAAGACAGTTATGGCATTTGCCGCCACGTCCAAAGTGAAAGAAATTGAAATTTTCCGTTTTCTTGTTCCAAATATTACTGAACAACTCTAGAACGCTAACCATGGGAATACAGTACCCAGCGCATAAGACGCCATTTTAATTACAATGTAATTAAATTTTCACTACCTGACTTTCTTACCTAAATAAGTGTTTTACAGTTTCTATTAATGTTACCTCAAAGTACAATTTTTTAAGTGCCTGCATGTAAAATATTTCAATTAAAAATTTATATTTAATATTTTTTGATATTTTCAAAATCGGGTATCACATACCCATGATTAGTAGTGGTGTAACTTTAATTTACGGTTAGTGTTTCAGGGTTAAGAATGTTTTTTTTTCTTTATGCACAGCAAAAAAAAACTACATCTGTGTAGTTCTAATTTTTTGTCGTTACTGTTATCATGTTCGCCGAAACAAAAAAGATATTTTTCCTACTCGGCATAAGTTTAGATTCCTCGTCGCCACTGTTATAACTTGCTACTAACGGTAATAATATTGTGACTTGAACGGTATTCTAATGAACATACAATCAGAACTCTGTCTTTACGTTCTTTATTTAAGACGTCATGCCAAGTTCATTTGTGTTATTAAGGGTGCCTTACTTACTTCACAAGATTAATTGGTTGCACAAAGCAGCAGTTCGAGGGAAGAAGCTGTCCGGGTTAATCTTTGATTTGAACAGAATGAGGGTGTTTCGCTATAATGTGTGTAGAATAGCAGGTGTTTGTCGTCAATGTTAGAACTGGTGAAACTAAAGAATATAGTTCGTCTGAACATTTTCCAAGGAAATAGCGATAGAGCAGTGAGAGGCCTACGACGGTTCGTCTGTGATAATGAGATTATAGGGTGGATATTATCGTCACCAACAAGGACTAAATCGAGACAAGGAAGTGTAGACTAGACATCTTCTGTATATATATATATATATATATATATATATATGTGTGTGTGTGTGTGTGTGTTTGTAGTATTGTGTTTTCAGCTTGATCTGGCTCTTGTAAAATTATTGGATGGCAAGAAAAAGGAATCAACCATTTTTCAGCATCTTTATCGGTTCATCGCATGCACGCATCCCACTGGTTTGGATATAAATCCCAAAAGGTAGACAACGTACAGAACTGAGGCAATTCCGTTCATCGCGATCGGTGAATGTTATGCGTCTGCTCGGTGGTGATGTAACTTCACTAGTTTGGTTTTCGAGATATTAGCCAGTTTTTATCACGGCTGAGTTGTTAGATTTAGGTTAATATAGAATTCAGCTACCATACTCTGATCGTCTAGAGTGTGAGAGGTGCATCCATAAACATTGTATCATCAGCATACAGCTTCACAAATAAGCGGAATATACTTTTAAGTAGATTTTTTTTATGTAAAGTAGAAATAAGGTTGGGCCGAGAAGCTAGTCATGGGGAAAGCATAGTTGATCGCTTGGACATCAAATGAGTCGCCATTAATAACTACCGTTAAGAGGGACTTTATAATTGATAAGTTGTTCAAGATTCCTGAGTGAGGGCTTCGTTGATCACTATGGTCTTAATCTCTTCAAGTCTACGATTAACAATTATATATTCTACATATCCCCATTATGTGCACATATTCTTCCCTTTACTCACTGATAACAACCTTATTCAGTAACCCCTCTACGTTGAATGTCTCTTGGGCCTTAAATTGGGTTAACAATAATAACATGAATAATAACAATAATACATGATACATCAAACATAGCATTCATGGCTTCTGATATGTTAAAATCTTCAATCAGTTAATGTCATGTTTTGTCTTGGAGATCAGGCCACAGTAAATATATCATTCAGTAACCTAACCACAAACACTTTGGCGTTCCTCTTAAGAGTTGATACATTTTACATCTCTGATCGAAAGCAGAAATAACGTGAGGACATCATGACCGGGTATCGAGAGAGTTGTTTTTCTTTAAGTTTGAACCAACCAAGTCGAATTATATCTCAATGAGACGCTTTATTGAGAATCGTCTGCGTGGTCTAAGTTACCCGATAATTAATTAATCAGACGTTACACAGTTTCGAATGACAGGCCTCGTTGTAAGTTACGTTAATTCGATTGATTAACTTTAGTTACATCAGTTTAATTACTCGTCTCGTTTTCGGAATCTGTAGTCAGTGACTTTATTTCCTTTAACAGATTTATAAATGATTATGAATCTATCATTCATTTGCAAATATTTTAATATTTTTTGTTGATATACATTGACGTAACGAGCTTCCTCGGTATAAGAATAACTAAGTCGTGTTTATTTAGGCTGATTTCATTAGAAATTTATTCTGTGATTTTCAAGCAAGTGTCTGATAATTTTATGTGCCTCTGCTACGAGGCCAGGATATCGAGCATTCATTTCACCATTTTCATCTCGATTAAAACCACAAAGCCATTATTCTTAGATGGAGACAGATTGGGACAACAGAGTGTGGTTGGGTGGCATCTTGTGGCGACACGGACTAGTTTCATTTGTCAGAGCCTCTTGTAATGAAAATATATGCTCTCATTAGGAGGGCAATCGGGAAAGAATTAAGCAGATTACAGCGATTTCGCCTGTTTCTGCATTTCACCGGCCTATAAGAGTTGGCAAGGACGCCATTATGTGATTTGGCTGAAAGAAGTTCGTGGCGTGAGATGAGGTTTTATGTATCAGGGGGTGGAGAATATAAAGCTGTCTATGGAACTTTGACCATATTGTCCCGTCGTAAAAGGAATTTCTATTCGGATGCTTGATATTCCTTCCTTCCTTCCTTCCTTCCTTCCTTCCTTCCTTCCTTCCTTCCTTCCGTTTTGATCATTCAACTTTTTCCTCATTTACTTTTAAGCAATTTACATTTCTTTAACTAAAATATGGAGAATACACACACATATTTATTTATGATTCTCTTCCTATCTATCTATCTATCTATCTATCTATCTATCTATCTATTCGAATGTATCTATTTATTCGAATCTATCTGTACCAGTTTGATTAATAAAAACCTACAGCATCTATATATGATTTCTTCGAATCTATGATTTTTTTCGTATCTTTCTATTCTAATGTATCCATCCGTAAAAGTCTGATTAGTAAGAACCTACAATATCTGTTGAATGTTTTGCATTTTTTCAATTTTTGAATGTTGGGTATTGTCTAAGAGGTTACGTATAAACTGCCCAATGTTCATATTTTGTTCTTGTTTTGTTTAAGTATTTTCGACGATCTTAGTCATTTTCAAGAACCAATGTTGTTCCTTTTGTAGGAATATATTTTTTAGTTATATCTTAATTTTTACACACACACACACACACACACAGAGCGTGCTAAGAGTATTTGTGCTGGAAGCTTCAATACAAACATTTCATAGTGTTTGGCTGTCAATCTGAGGATAGTGCAGAAGATTCGGAAAGAGGTGGATGAGTTTAATTGTGATTACGAGGGTATAGTAGCTCGGAAAACTCACTGATCATTTTGATAAGAAAATAACTTCATAATTTGTTGGTGATAGTCTCGGGTTGAACACGGAGGACATCTACTGCCTTGTAGAGGGTGTGCTTCCCTCGATCAAAAGAATGGCTACTAGAAGACCCTATGTATGGTAACATAACTCTGCACCATATCACACAAGTAGAAGATCCAAGTCATCGCTGTAGAACCATTTATGTGATCGCATCACCCCTTCCATCTGTCAACGTAACTCCCCAGATTTCAAAGCTTTTGATTATTACGTGTGGGCGAGTTTAAGGGAGATATCAACAGAAATTCTTGCAACACCAAAAATAAACTGAGATATAGATATCCTCACTATATTTATTATTGTTGAAGTTATCGCCATCATTTTGTGAAAGTTTAGAAACTACATTTCTTTCAACTTCACAATTAAATTTGAATAAGCTGATTTGTTCGAAAAATACTTTGACAAAATTCCTATTTCGTGGTTTAATATTTTCTTTAATTTAATTTAATTTAATTTTATAGGACTTTAAGGTAAATAATATTTTTTATGAAAATTTATGTTTTCCCTTTTAACAGCGAAGAATAAATTCTTAGGATTTCTTACTCTTGAAGAAAGAACTGGTAATGCGTAAATATTTCTTTCTGGGGCCAAAGTTTTTGAAGCATTTGGCCTTGTGATTTGTTCTTAATTCTTGCAAAGGCAGGGTGAACAGTAAACTGGATTCTTGTATATAAAAAAAAATTGACTTTTAGTTTGAATTTTGTTTAACAGCATATCAACCTCTGTGAGTTAATTAATGCCAAAATGAGGTTTTTAGGTATTTTTTTAATGTTCGGTTATAGTGAGAAGGTTGATTTAGTCAGATTTTAATGAAAATTTTTTGTTTTTTCTTTTTACTTTAGGAAACTGAAAATGTCTTCTAGTTTTGTATTAAAAATGTTTTGCAGAGAATTTTTTCCTTCAAAAATGTATTATGGTAATATCTTTTTTAAAAAATGTATTGTTTGTAATATTTTCCTTCAAAAATGCATATTTTTCTATAAAAGTCTATTTGTTATACTTTCATAGTGTTTTGACCCCAGTTTGGGGGTTAACTATATAGCTAGGACCCTAACAGGTACTACCACAACGGGTCAGAATGGACCTGAGAACAACATCAATTCAGAGGTGTTTCCTTGCTTCTCTCAATCAGGGTCCTTGCTGCCGGATGCTGTTGATCGTCATGCCCAGAACCATATAAAAATTTAATGAAAATATATGCAGAAAGCAATATTGATTTTGAAAAATAATTATTCGTTATTTTAATCATTAAGTTGTTTTTAAAATAGGAGGAGTATTTTGTCTGCTAAATAAAAAAAAAACTTAATTTGTCTCAAAAAATTAATGAAAATCTATTGTACTTAGCTAAGTATCTTTGTAAAACCAACTGTATTTGTACCCCTTAGCTGTTTGAACATCTCCGGAAAATTTGGATACGATCGGTATTTTAGAGGATGTTGCAGATGGACTGACTAACGGAAGTTACAGAATTTTATATATAGATAAGAAGAGGGGTAAATATGAATAGGAAAAATGTTTACATTTCTATCTCTACATTCCACATATTTCTCACCTATAGAATTAATTAAATAAGAATATTATTTCAGTGCGATTAATTTTTTAAAGGACGCAAAGTGTTACACAGAATCTTCAAAATCTGTTATTTAATTAACTACTTAAAAATCATGTCTTGAATTGTACATTAAGTAAACAAAACAAATATGCCAAAAATTTGATGCAATTTAAATTAACATATTTGAAAGTATATCAGGCCAGGAGATACCGATCAGGCTATCAAAGTTAACATGCAGTGTCTAAAATGCCATAGATATCAACACCATTACTTAAACGATATTTATTTAGAGATGGCTTTTATTTTCCGTGTTTTGTACCGACTAACGTGTAAAATAAATATAAGGGCAACTTGAGAGTCGCAATATAAAGCAAGAAGATAATGGAAATAAAACTACTTCTATCCAAAATTATACATTGGCTAGGGAATATAATCCACTTAACATTGTGCAAACGTGTAATATTTGGCCGTATAAATCAATTTTATATGTAGAAGCCAGGAATCAATCTTGTAGAATAAAAAAAATATTTAAATGAATAAATAAACAAAATATATTCATAAACAAAAAGTAAATCTAGAGCTTTGAAATTTAAATGTATCGTCTAACATCATCTGAGGAAAATCTCGATAAGTTTGTATAATAATTCTGAAATATCGCTCCAACTTAAAAATAAAAATCAATATCATTTTCTTTGTTTGAATTGTGAACTATAATTTAATGTCTTGTGGCGACATTGGAATTATAATAATGAATTTTCTGTTATTTGATTCTCACTCCAGCTTCTCGTCTAGTCGTTTTTTATCGAATTTATATCTTTACGCTTCTACTGTTGACTTAATTTTATTCAGCTTACTTTTATTGATTCGTTCTGGGTATTACGATAAACTGCATCCTGCAGCAAGGCCTCTGACCGGAAGATTAGAGATTTTGAGGAGCGTAGAACCACCTCTTAACCGCTGTTGCTCCCAGATCTACGCCGCCTCAGGGTGTTAGTACCTGTTAGGGTCCCTGTGACAAAAGAGAATACTTACTTCGGAATTTGAAACGAGCGTGAACGTGTCTTGCTTGCAAAATAATAAAAAAGAAATATGGCCGTTAATGCGTGTCTATCTCGTCCAAAACGAAACGATAGTCGGACGTAAGAAAATTTTGGTCGTCTTGGACTGGTATAAAAAAAATAGGGTGCCTGTGCCGCTAGCAGTTTTGGAATTTTTCTCGGTATATTAGAGTTGGACGTGCGGATTGACAGTCAGATCGACAAAGAAGAAGGATCTGGCCTGTGTAACGACCGAGAAAAGAAAGCCACTAAACCCATTTCCGTGAGGCAAACCGAAGAAAAAGAAAAACAGCTGGTCTCCTGGCGAGCGTCGCATAGCCCCTTTTGACCCCCTCATCATTATTTATCTTTTTTTCTACAGTTCCAGCTATCAGTAAACAGTAAACACCCAAACAGGAGTCAGCAGTATTTTTTTGATAAAATGGCTGACTATACATTTTTAAAGTAAACACAAAAAATATAAATATATATTTATATAGTAAAATTACCAAAAATACAATTTATCTTCTACAAACTATATGTCTAAAAATTAGAAACCTTTACCCTAAAAGTATAACATAACGTAGAAAGTATTTGTAGTTGAAAGCATAAAATTAGTATAAAATATGTAAATTTTGGCATTAAATAACCCATAGATGTTGATATACCGCGAAACAAAATCAGCCAGTCAACATTTACATATTTAAAGCAAAAGGATCAACTATACATTTTATTTGTAGTTGAAGCCATAAAATTGCGTTCATAATATATTTAGATAAAGCCATAAAATAGTGTTCAAAATATTGAGATTTCGGCATTAAATAACATGCAGTTTGATATGCCGCTAAACAAAATCAACCTATCGACTTTTATTTGCGATTCTATATATGACAGTAGAACGCCAGATTCATTAATTTTATTGATAGCTTATTTTTAGTTTTATAATATATTTCTCTTTATTACGAAAATAAAAATGTATGAATAAAAATAAGGAAAAAATAATTTCACCGCAAGCAAGGCAATAATGGCACTAAGACGCAATGGGTTACTGAAAGTGAAAACGTGAGATGACATTATGAAGACAGAAGATGGCGGTTGATATTGTATTTAAACATTTGAAAGTCATAAGTGACATGGAAGCAAGAAAGCGAAAGAGAGTTTTACAAGCAAGAAATGCTAGCAGATAAACTATTAGAACTAAAAGTTTTTTTCTAGCTATTTTATGAAATTAGCGAAGGATGGTGGGCCTCCCCATAGGAAAACTGCAGTGTATGTAGAGCATTGTTAATGTAACGGAATTAATATGTATTTACAATTTTTTGTTGTATTATAGCAGCACTAGTTACAAGAAGGGAGCAGTAAACGGAATTTGACTTTTTTAAAGTAATTATTTCACTTCAAGCAAGGAGTACTGCCACTGGTGCGTAGGGGGTTACATAACAGGAGAGTGATGAGAAAGAGAAATAAGTTACAGGGCGCGTCAGATAATGGGTAAGAGAAGGACGAGAACACTTGTGTGAAGAGATCTGCATGCGAGTAGAGTTTATTTTTATAATCGTGTGGCCGAAAGCATGGCATTTTACTGCCACTGTTGTGCAGGGGGTTACATAGGAAGAATGTTATGGGAAAGAGTGACAGGTAACAGGGGGGATCAGGAAGACGGTATGAGAAGGAAGAGAATACTGATGAGAGTGGGGTGGACGGAGAGAAAAGCATGAGTGGAAAGAAAAAAGAACATAATACAAGGGTTGTCAGGGAAAGGATGCGAGTCAAAGAGATAGGAGACGGCAACATTTGCATTTAAATTCTTGGAAATTGTAGCAGTCAGGGAAGCAAGTATACAGAATCCGCATAGCAAGTAAATAATTAAAACAAATTGAAAAAAAGAATAGAAGAAATACTTTATACGACTTTGAAATTTAAGTGGACAGTGCAACTCAGGACAGAAAACCCATTGATTGAAAATAAGAAAAAAAAAATAGATATTATTAGCGCAGACCACAGAATATGACGATTTGCTTTTGCACTTTTTGACCTTTTAAACTCTTTTTTGCTCCTCCATTTTATTAAGACACCCAGATTATTGCACATTGAGAAAGATCCACCCCTTGAATTAGGCATCTCAGAATATTGAAGTAAAAGCGAATACTAAGCAGAATGATTGGGCTTTGAGAAGATTTTATTTTGCTTGTATACTAGTAAAAGCCATGTGTTACAACGAGTCTCAAACCTAAATAAGTAATAATAATGTTAATTAATCTGCATTGGAATCTATGTAACAATTATAGACTTGAAGGCGATGAATTTTGTCGGATTTACCAACCCAGACGTCGTAGACAAAGAAACAAGAAAATGCCTCCTCATTAAAAGTGGCTATTCCGAGTGAACAAATGTCAAAGTCAATGAAACTAATAAACACCGACCAACGGATGGAAGTCGACAGAATTTGAGACATTTTGGGCATTAGTGACCTAGTTATCATAACGACGACAAGGTATAAATCAACGAACTTATAGACCTGTATTCAGAAAATCGGTGTCCCATCGCTTCAGCAACCTAGATTGTTTGGCCTTGAATACATTCTGCGAGATGTGCTCTCTGTTTCAAGATGTACAACTTTATGGAGAACGACCATAGTGTAAGCGTTCCGGTTGAATTCTGACCTTAAATTTCTTGCTTGCAGCCGGAAGAAAATCTGTATACAACGGAAATCAATGGAAATAATAATAATAAAAATAATAATAATAATTGTATGTACAAGCACGGTTCAACTTGAACTGTCTCATGAAAGATCAACAATAAGACTATAAGTATTTTGCAGCTATTCAAGATTAGGTATTACAAATCGTAATAAAGCATGTAAAAGACTTTATTCTCTATCATCAATATGCAAGAGAATTCAGTTTAAGTCTTGGAAATAGAATAAAGTAGTCATATCCGTCACAAAATGAGAAAAAATTTTCAGCTTAAAGCAAAGACAAAAAAAACAAAAAACACCTTGAACCAAAACCCTCTAAATAGATAAGTTCCTTCTCCAAAGCAAAAATGCTGATGTAGATAAATTCGCCATCAATAGTGGATAAGGAGATTATGATTTAAGGGTGAGACCGAAGCGTTTATTCTTGTTGCACCAGACAAGAGACTCTATACAAACATCTACCAAGTTCAGTCAGTTAAGTTCCATACGTGATACACGCTTTGGGCGATTATGTATATAAAGAGACATGACTGACTGGGCAGAAGATTATCCTGCAGTAGACTGGTTCCCAGCCAAAGCTACAGATCCCAATCTATTCTATTATTTAACCCATAACTGGAGAGAAGAGACGGATTAAAACTTTTCTCAAGGATATTTGTGCATAAGAGAATGCAATGAATTCAACTGGAATTCGAAATCGGCACCCCGATTTGTCGTTCCGAATGGATATCCACTGCACCACAACGCACATTTTTATACCAAGCTAATATCCTGAAAAATAGTTCAGACCCAAAATTTAGATTCTGTAGCTAGTTAAATGAAACATTTTGATCACCTTATCTCAGGTTGCCTAATATTCACAACCAAATGGGTAAAAAAATTATCAAAACAGCGTATGTCAAAATCTGCATTGGATGATCTGTCATACACAGAATGAAATCAGCTGCAAACTTCCATGAACATCATCCTAAATCTGTAGTTGAGGGAGCAGATGTTACGATCTTCTGGGTTTTATTTTTTCTATAAAAAATCAAGCAATACAAGCTGATCGACCAGACATTACTATCAAAAACAGTAGAGAAAAAGCTTTTCACACTGGTCGACACAAGCGTACCAAGTGACAAAAACATCTGGGCAAAGGTTTTTGAAAAAACTAAGTAAATAACAAAAACCTTGAGATAGAAAATTAAAAAAAATGTTGCACTTTAAAAGAAAAGTTGTTACTGTAGTAGTTTAAGCCTCGGGTATGATTAAAAAAACGAACTAAAAAAGAAATCAACGAAAACATTCCATCTTTCCAGGAACCTCCCAAAATAGGTCTAACAAGCACATTGGCTATTTAGAGTTTTTTGGTTCAAGCTGTTTTTTTAATTTTTTTCTATGACCCTCTTTCTCACTTCTTGTTTCAGCTTACTTTAGGATTTTGTGATGGATATATCTACTGGATGGGCGTTGTAGTGCAATGAATCTCGACCCGGAAGGAGAAATCAGCAGAGCCGAGTTCGAATTCAAGTTAAATTCGTTGCATTCACTAACGCGCAAATACCATTGGGAAATGTATCAATCCGTCTCTTCTCTCCAGCTATGTGTTAAATAACAGGATAGATTGTGTTCTAGAGCATTGGTTGGCAACTCATCTACCGCAGAAAGTAATGACAATCTACTGCGGAAAAATTAACTGCCAAGTCTGTCATGTCTTTTTCGAGACATGACCACCCAAGCGTGTATCACGTATGGTACTTAACTGAGTGATATCTACTTCAACATTATTTCCAAGACTTAAAACGAATTCTCTTGCATATTTTTTGATAGAGAATAAAGCTGCGAAAAGCTTTGTTTACTTATTTATTTTTTTGTGGGGGCTAATAGATATTGTTTACTTAAATAATGGAAACAACAGTAATATATCTCATACTATTCTTGTTCTAAGTCGTTGGTTTGGGATTGTAAAACAAATGCAGGTAAAGAATAATTTAAAATATTAACAGAATCAAACCTCAGAATTGACCTCCATCCCAAAGCAGTAATGTCTGTGTTGCTTACCTAAAATAAAGGAAAGAAAAAAAAGAAGTGAATATAAGTGAATAAATGACTGAGAACCAAAAGAATATTAATATGACCAACAACAATGTACATCGGAGACGCAAATGAAGATGTTGATGATTAAATAAGTGAATGAGAGTAAAAATATCAAGAATCATAAAATTTTCGACATGTCTTTAAATCCCACTGAAATATTTGGCTGTTCGAAGTAAATGCATATTTCAATGAGAAAGTACGAAACAACGTCTAGAGTTAGTTTTCTATTTTTTCTATCCAACACTGTCCACAGTGCAGTTCAGTGTTTAACTGCTGGAAATTGCAAAGATATACCTCTTGTTCCTCATGATCTCTCTGTTGTGCAAAAAACACATTTTGTTTTCTTCAGCAGTCATTAACCAGAAATTTTAAGCACTTGTTTCTACATTGCGTTGACGTTTTAACAGTTCTCTAAAAATGGTTTTGGCATGTCAAAAGAAAACGGAAAAGACATCCGTTATAAAATGATAAACTAATACAAACTCAAAAAACAGGACTACATCCACAGTAATTCTTATTTCGTATCTAATGTTTGATGAAGTATATCGTCCGATGTGAACTGCTGGAGCCTGAAAAAGTCACCAGTTGATGCTTATTTTCAACAACTTGATCAGACAAACGAACCATTACGTCACAAGTGTCCCTCTTTGATAAAGCAGAAAAACATACTTTGCAAAGGCCCACACCATTAAATATATATGAAAATCAGAACGCTGAGACGGGAAATTCGTTCACACCATCTATACTCATCACACTTTTATTTGTATCATTCATACGAATATCTTTTAAATGTCATCACATTCAGAAATAAAGAGGTTGAAAAACAGTGATTCAACTACTTCTTTTAATACACATAGAATCGAAAATTTGATTCGAATCCGATAGTATTTCTTTTAGACGATATTTAAATAAATTTAATTAATATTTGTTGTTATATGTTTTCTAGTAATACATAATTGCGTTCCGAAACACCTAATATTTTGAAATACTCACGCTGGTTTAAACAGGCAGAACTAAAAATATCGAATATCAAGTTTTTGTTAGCTGTAAATTCGAGAAAAATTGTATTGATTAGACCACAGCGTTATTGGATTTTGATAGGATGCTAAGGAATTTTTAAAGGATTTACTAAGACTTTCTCTTACTCTCTCTGTAGATAAAAATACAAAACTGTGCCCTTGAAAAGGCAATTTCCTAGAATAGTCATATTAATTTAAAAAATTAATTTTTTTTTATTTAAATTTGTGGATGAATTTTAATTCTTCACACTTTCAGCGGACCTCAAGTGGAATGACTATATCGAATCCATTGCTAAATCCGCTACTATGAAAGTCGGTTCTCTGTGCAGGGCCCGGAGGTTTTATAAATCTACCATCCGCCCGTGCATTGAATACTATTGCCATATCTGGTCGGGTGCCCCTGCTATTCTCTTTGGGCTTCTCGACAAGGTACAGCGGAGGGTCTGTAATGTGATCGATACCGACTTAGCAGACCGCCTGTAGTCTCTCTCTCACCGGCGCGACGTGGCTTCCCTGTGTCTCTTCTATAAATACTTTCATGGCTTCTGCTCCGATGAACTTAGATCACTGGTGCCCCCTAGGTTCGATTTTGCACGATACTAGATCCCACCCTTTTACAGTGAAACCGATAAAATGCAACCTCATCTTCTACTCCAACAGTTTCTTTTCTCGCACTTCCCGACTGTGGAATTCCCTTCCACAAGACTGCTTCCCCGACGGCTACAATCTCCAGGAGTTTAAATGTAAGGTCAATAGTCACCTACTAACAAACTAACTCGCTTCCATTCTTTCAAACACTCTTCCCACCCACCCAACTATCTATCACCCAACCCTTCTGACATTTCCTATATCTAACCACTCTTTCTATTTACTTTCCCCTATGTAACCTCAAGCGCAATAGTGGCAATGGAATGCCTTGCTTGGGGTGAAATGATTTTAAAAAAAGTGAATGATAGAATAAGCTCATAGTTAGTTCTACGAACATTAAAATATCCGTTGAATATCGCATCGCTAAATACTTGAGCTTAACAACTTTAACAGAACAATGGATTAACAATCATAAATATAAATGCTGGTCGTTTTGTTAAGTAAATGCATACAGATGAAAAGAGTTGAAATTAGCAAAAATTTTAATTTTTCTAGCACACGTTAGAAACTTCTATCTTCATTCTTTCTTTTTTCTTCTTAATGAAACCTTGTAGCAACTTTTCCGTTTTTCCACTAGATCAAAACTGAATAGTCCACAATTTAAATGGTATTGGTATAGCGTACGTTCGTGTTAAAAGAAGGGAAAAGCAGAACTATTAGTACCTTGAATAAGTTTCGCTGTTTTCCAACAGATGAAGTTCCGAGAACTGCGTGCATGTAGTTTTAGATGGTCAGTCAGTTAAGTGTCATACGTGATAAACGCTTGGGCGATCATGTCTCGAGAGAGACATGACTAACCGAGCAGACGATTATCCCGCAGTAGGTTGTCATTGCTTTCTGCAGTAGATTGGTTGCCGATCAAGGCTATAGAACCCAATCTCTCCTGTTATTTAACCCATAGCTGGAGGGAAGAAACGGATTGATACCTTTCCCAAGGCTATTTGCGCGTAAGTGAATGCAAGAAATTCAACCGGAATTCGAACTCGGCTCTCCGATTTCTCGTTTCAAATGGTAACGTATCTATAAGGAAGTACTAAAAACAAGTTTGAAATTCAGTGTATGTCAATTCGTCGAAGTGTAAACGTCTTTGTTTTTCATAGCGTTAAACATGTACGATTCCGTGCCAAATAATGTGTATTTCTTTGTTTATAGGGATATTTTCCAAACTCTTAGAACTTTTGATTTTTTGGAGGACGCTTTTGCTATTCCCATGCGCCTTCTAAACTCACTAGGGAAATTTCCAACATTTATATATGCATTTTTATTACCAATGGTCACCCAGTATAAGGACGAATATCCAGTTGAATTTGAGAGTTACTAAATGAGATGCGTGATATGAACGTACGATGAGTGAAGTTAAGCAACGTCGAGCCTGGTCAGTGCTAAGATGGGTAAGATCTTGCGGATACAAGGTGCTGTAAGCCTGAATGTGTAGGTTCTGTAATGTATACCATTTCGGAATTGAAAATCAGAGTTCAAATTCTAATCGGTTTCGTTATATTCATGTACGTGCAAATAAACTTATAAAAGTCATGAATCCACCTCTGATTTTCACAACTATGGATTAATTAGTAAGACGTTTATCTATAAGTCATTTTATCTCTAAAGACTTTTACATTCTAATAAATTTTATTTTTTAATAACCTCTAAAAGGTTGATAAAAAAATGAATGTATAAGGTAGAAAATTATGATGATATGGAGACTAGACAGCAAATAATCCTAAACTTGAATGGGTTATGATCGCAGTGTCTGGAGAAACACCCACGCAGTACTCTGTTCTACAAAGTATCGTTTTTTAGAAATAAGCTATTTGAGGAAAGATTATTTCTTACTAACAAAATACATAGGAAATAAGATTGATTCAACTCAGTAGTCTTAGCAAGGTAAATACTGGCTAGAATGATGTGACCTAGTGACACTAAAGCATGAATCTCGTCTGAAAATTTCCTATGAAAGTAGATTGTGATATTGCATCTGTGAGAAAGGGATTCTAGAATGGAAAATAAATCATTTCCCATACGGAAGGGCGAACAATTTTGAACTCTGTTATGACTGGGAAAGATAGGCCAGGAATATAACATATTTGGTTTAACCAGACTCTTGTAAATATAAGGTATAACAGAAATAGTAATGGAATGGTACATGTGGTGCAATGGATATCGACTCGGAACGTGAATTCGTAGAGCCGTGTTCCAATTCCAGTTGAATTCCTCGCATTCACTTTCGCACAAATACCCCTGGGAAAAGTATTAACACGTCTGTTCTCTCCAGTTATGGGTTAAATAACAGGACAGATTGGGTTCTATAGCCTTGGTCGGCAACCAGTCTACAGCAAAAAGCAATGGCAACCTACTGCGGGATAATCGTCTGCCCAGTCAGTCATGTCTCTTTCGAGACATGCTCGCCCAAGCGTTTATCACGCAATTAACTGACTGACATTTTTCTAGACTCTTAAACGATGTATATATCAGTTTTAGTTGAAGTCTGGTGGGAACTTGCTACCCATTGAAAAACGTATAAGAGATTTGAGATTTGTTCTTGAGTGATTAGTGTTAAAATCTAAATTCCTAAAATAGCAATGATAATAATAATTCATAAAATATTTCCGGCCGTCCAAAATCAAGGCGTTGCACGTTGTCTTTGGGGAATACTGAAAAATGTTTGCGCGTATTTGAAAACTCTTTCTGTCCCTCAATCACTCTTATAACCAGTACTATCGCCCGGTTCACACACCACCCATGGCTGTTAAACAGGTGAAGAAGCTCATCTCTTGTTTCCTGTTTAGGATGCGGTTTCCGGATTTCTCTTTTCCAATCTTCTCACTTTTTCTTTTTCAACTGGAGTAGATAGACTAAACTATCGCCCGGTTCACACTCCACCCATTTCTATTGAACAGGTGAAGAGGCTCATCCCTTGTTTCCTGTTTAGGATGCGGTTTCCGGATTTCTCTTTTCCAATCTTCTCACCTTTTTTTTCAACTGGAGTAGATAGACTAAACTATCGCCCGGTTCACACTTTACCCACGCCTATTGAACCGGTGAAGAGGCTCATCCCTTGTTTCCTGTTTAGGATGCGGTTTCAGGTTTTCTCTTTTCCAATCTTTTCACCACTATGTAGCCCCTTGCACATCCGTGGCGTTACCGCCTTGCTCGGGGTGATATGATTAAAAAAAAGTACGCAAGCAGATTAATAATGATAGCGCTAAGGTGGATGAATATTTAAAAAGTCATTAAGGTGTTTATGATAATCATATTGAATATCATTATTTTTGTTCATATCATTGTCGTAGAAGGTGCAAAAGGAAAAAACCCTCTTGAGATTTCCCTCAGCTTTTTTAACGAATATTAAAGTTACCTTTATATTTGTTGTTCCCCTTTACTTTACAAGATATAATTCTATTTAAACTTCTATTTAAAAAATCTTATTGTGTCAGATTTAATTCTTTTTCATTTCTTTCTTTTTTTTTCATTCTCCATTTGCTATGAGCTTTCTCATGCTCTCTTTGATTTCTACTCATACTACCCATGATTATATTTATAGATATTTGGTCTAAACGAGATACTCCCATGTGATTTGCGTTCACTTCTCATTTAAAGATTTCAATTTCATCCCACTGTATACTTGTTCGTGTGTCAGAAAATCTTTTGCTTGGTCCTAACACAATTACAGCGAAAAACAATTCAGATAACACGATTTACTCTGCAATTTCATGTCGTTCGAAATCGCTTGGGAATTGGTCTCAATCAGGAAAGGGCAAAACTAGATTATAAACTGGGGGAAAGTCGGTTCATTACTCGGATCAGGCGTCAAGATCTCGGGCACTGCATAGAATGTGCCTGGCGGACGAGCTTCCTAACAAATCAACAACAATGGCAAAAGGTTTCTCAAATCAAAAGTGGAAATCAAAAGTAATAAGAGTTTCTGGTAATATATATATATATATATATATATATATATATATATATATATAATATGTGTGTGTGTGTTTGAAGTCCTGCAAGTATTAACTATAGGAACGAATGCATTTTGAAACCCCATGTCTAACAGACTGCAAGACGTGCTTTGTTGTTGATTAGGTATTTTGTAAAAGCATCTAGGGATGAGAAACAACGCAGTGAGAAGTTTGTTATTGAAAAGTGGTAATTTTCTGGTAGGTAGACATGAGTTGATCTATGTCTATTTTTAGTCTGTCCTTTTTTTTTCGATCAACTACGGTGCACGATTTTTCACGAGTTTTGTATTAGTTTTCCTTTGATCTGCATTAAAATTTTTCTTGTTCATGAAAATGGGTTATATACAATAGTTGCTTTAAAACTGCATGGTGCGTTTAAGAAATTATGAAGATTATCTAATTATCTAAAAAGTATACTTTCCCCATAATATATCTATAGGTTTGTCACACTGCTTTTTCCTCATAGTTAATACTATTGAGGTTAAGTTTGGGATTGATAGCCTCAGGTTACTTTCTGGTGCCTCCTGATTCTAAATATAAGTGTTTTGTTTCCATTTTCCTTTTGATGTATTTCAATGTTTACCTGCTTTCTCAATGATATTCTCAGCATCCTTCTGTAGATCCATTTCATGGTTAACTTCGTCTGTGAGAAAATTATTCAGCATTTGCTGTTATATTATAAGTAGTAAGGATCCGTTTTCTCTCGAGATAAAGTTAAGGTCGGTCCGGTCAAAATTCAGTCCTTTAGTAGTGAAAGTAGAGTAGCTTCCTTAGGGATCAGGCTGGGATAATGGTATATGGAGACCTTGCACTGACCAGACTGCATGCGTCTACACTATCTCGACCGTTACAACAAGACCCACGGGAATTCATGGGATTGAAACTGGGGACTGCTTGGTTGTAGGATTTCCTGAGAAGTTGTCAGTGTTGGCAACCAACTGCGATAGGAGCTCAAGTCTGTGTTTTTTTCACTTGATTTACATCTTATGGCGTTTTACGTGTTTGGATATGACCCCAAAATAGCAATGGTTTAAAATCATAATTTTTCTACCCCAAGATAGACTACCTAACTTGGTTGTCGAACTCCATCTACGAAGAGCAGCTGGTTATGAGGCGCCAATTTTCCATGTTCGGCCATTCTCTGGCTTGGAGTTGGGCGTAGTAGTCACAGGCTATGCCACAGAAGTCTTTTAACGTCAGTGGGAGCTTGTCTCCACTATCACAACTTATAACAATCTTTATATATACAACTGACTGTTAAGTGAAAGGAATTTATCAGTTCTTTAAATTAAGAATTCATTTTGGAAAACAACTGATAATCTATGTCAAAGTTAAATAAATTTATGAAATCCATTGAATAATATCTTTGTTGGACAAACAATTTTGTTCCGTGCTTTTTTAAATTAATTTCTGGACGTCAATTAGCAATCACTTTCAGAAGAATATGAGATAAACATGATTATAATTAAATTTCAGAGCAACATAACCTTTATACTCTTCAATTGGTTCCACGAAAGGTGGATAAATGTGGCGAGCCTGGCTCGCGTGAACGAGGCTAGCCTTGATTCTCTCTTTTAGGTCTACTAATCGCATCGCGGTGGATTCCTTTGGAACCCTCCCCTTGGTGAAGGTAAGTCCCTTTTTGTGTACCTAGTTAATGTGAGTGAATGTGTTTCCCGGCCTGTTCCCGGCACTGCCTCTTTTGTTATGATGCATTTCGAGATTCCCAGTTCCGTTTATTTTGTCCCGTTTTATCTCGTCTGGTTCAGAATTTCATTTTTCCCCATCTAAATTATTTTCTCCTCTCCACTCCCTGTAGAAAGAGAATGGACAGAATACAGCGGCCTCTTTGTTTTGAGAGTGGGTTAGGTCCAGCTAACATCATGTCTTTTGTTTGTATCTTGTGTTAAATATTTGATTTGGGGAAATTGTTATCATACCCCTCCCCCTCATGCCATTTCATATGAAATTTTTATATATTTTTGTAATTATTGTACATTGTAAAATTTTTATGGTCATTTGGGGTGTTTTTAGGTCCCTGGAATGTTGTGTGGTATTTTGGTACATGGCAGTGTGAGTGTTGGTGAATGAGTTCTTATGGTGAGAAAGGAATATTGTAACAAATGTCTGGGTCGTGAGTCAGATTAGCTAGGTATAGGATAGATACTTGAAGACCATCCGAAGTTTTTGTTCCCCCTTCCTGTTTCGGCTTTGTGCCATAATCATGTAAAACATGATAAATAAATATACTCTTCAATTGGCCGTAGCATGCAAAATCAGTCTAAGTTGAACAAATGTCTAGTTAATTCTTCTTTAGCCCCGTGTATTCTTTTACTGTCGACTGAAATTCAGGTTAGACTTAGAAGCGCAAACGTGATAGTTCTCGACTAAAATATTTACATTTATTTATCATGTTTCATTCTTTTTTTTATTGATCGCTAATAATGGCGGGGATTTTATTTTCTGTCATATAATTTCTAAAAAGCAAACAGATAAAGTAAACTTTCAATACTAAGTGAAACCGAAAGATGAACCTGTAAAGTTTAGAGATATTTTTATTTTCTGTTATTTAGGAATTTGCCAACTGTATTTACATTTTTAAGTTGTTTTCTCCTTATTAGAAACCTGGGTAGAGTTTTAGAATAAGCACCTCGATTGCATTAAATAATATTTTTTTCAAATGTTTACTATAAACTAAGCACTCACGGCCAGGAATATGTAAAATATATGTAAAAATCTTTTTATATTACTATAGTTTAAGTACTCCAAATGCATTGTGGTGCAGTAGATATCGACTCGGAACGAGAAATCGGGTAGCCGAGTTCGAATTCCAGTTGAATTCCTTGCGTTCGCTTACGCGCAAATAACCTTGGGAAATGTATTAATCTGCCTCTTCCCTCCCAATTATGGGTTAAATAACAGGACAGATTGGCTGGCAACCAGTCTACCGCAGAAAGCAATGGCAACCTACTGCGGGACAATGTTCTGCCCAGTCAATCATGGTGTTTAATTCTGTCCTACACTTTAAAGTATCAGTTTCTATAGCCGATAGTTTTTGATTTCCTGCCTTCATTTCTAGTTTGGGTGGGCCTTCAAAAATCTAGATCATCAAAGACAGACAGCAGATCTATCCTCTATACGGGATGAACTGGCTTATGGCATCCAATAGGCCAAAAACCAAACTAGTACATTTTGAGTCGGACCTGCACTACCAGCAGCTCTTTGTAATTTTTTGCCCCAAGCGCGAATCACGTATAGTACTTAACTGACTGACTCCAAATCAGTTTACATTAAACCTGCATAGGAAACAAAACCCCTTATTAACTTTTAGATAATTTACTAGAATATGAAATCTATAGTATTATGAAAAATGAATTACAAAAAATTATTTCTGGTCATAGAACGTTTTCTGAAACTCTACAGAAACGAGGACAACAACACGAAATAAATTCTTACAATGATAGACATGTATGCACTTAGTAGAGACGCTGTGTCCATCGGCGTCTACGAGATAAATGGTAATCAACAAGACGCAGTGAAAGACCATCAGAGATCCTGCAAATTCAAAATGACGGATTACGTGGTTGAGGGCAAGTACGTGATCTGCGTATAATACAATGGTAAGATTTTAATAAATGTCATGTCAGTTAACGACTGCCTTTGTATGATTGCAACGTAGCAACAGTAGATATAATCATAGCTGCAGCAGAGTTGTCTATCGATTTGCTACTTTTGCACTCTCTTTTTTATTTTGACAACAAAGATCTGGAAGATTTACATCATAATTTAACCATAATGTCAGAATTATTAAATTACAGTTTTTTTTAGTATTACTTTGTCAAAAGAATATTACTTATAAAAAAGCATAATCCGCAACCTGTTTAATAGAGGTGGGAGGAGTGTGAACCGGGTGATGGGTCTATCTACTCCAATTAAAAAAAATGAATAAATGAAAAGTTTTAACTTAGTTAAAAGTTCAAACTACCGACAACAGAAATTTTTAACAAGTTTAAAAAAAGAAAAACGTTCAGTTAAACATAGCAGAGCAAAATAAATATAGACATAAAGAAATGCAACGATACATGAAAATGATTTACATTGAAATCTAGCGCACTGGACGTGCGTGAAAAAGTGGCGCTTTTAAGAGGGGGAGAGAAATACTAAAACAATATTCATCTCACAGTTCATAGAAACAAAGAGTCTGCATACAGATAGAAAACGGGTCGTGTGTATGCGCAAAAATAGAAACGGATGTAAGAAAAGGATACATTTTTTTCATCGGGTCTATTTAAGTTACAAAGTGAGGTAATTCTAAGAGAACTAGAGAACCAAACACGAAGGATATATTCTTTAAAAAAGTATAATATACTAGTAAGATAGTAAAGAAAAGCGGGATAGGACTCCCTATATCTTTGTTTTATCATATCACCCCGAGCAAGGCGGTAACGCCACTGATGTGCAGGGAGCTACATAAGAGTAAAGGGATTAGAGAAGAATGATGAGAAGGACGAACCAGTTAGAAAGGAGCAAGAGAAGGATGGGAATACAGGTGTGATGACAGTTAGGAAGGTGAGACAAATGAAAGGGATCTACAGGACAGTGTGGAAAGAAGTAGGGTCAAGTAGTTCAGAGATGAGAATTGACCTTGCATTTAAATTCCGGAAGGTATACAGCAAAATACAGAGTGAATCATCAAAATCATAAGCAAATGAAACTGCCAAAATTGTAACATATTTATGGTTAACATCAAATCAAGAAACCACAGAAATTCAACTATAGGAGTATTAAAAATCAATGGAAATTGTAAAAGAAAATTCGTTTTTTTAATCCTTTCACCCCGAGCAAGGCGGTAATGCCACTGATATGCAGGGGGCTACATAAATGTAAAAAGATTAATTACAAGAGAGTGAAGAGGAAGACAAACCAGTTAGAAAGATACAATAGGAAGACGAGAATGCAGGTATGATGACAGTTTCAAAGGTGGACTGAAAAGAACGGATAAACGGGGTGGGGAAAGAACTAGAGTCAAGTGGTTAATAGATGAGTATTGACATTGCATTTAAATTCCTGGAGGTAGTAGCCGTCAGAAAAGCAAGAATATGGGAGCGAGTTCCACAGGCGGGAAGTGCGAGAGAAGAAGCTGCAGGAGTAGAATTGTCGTCTGCATTTGGCTAACCTAACTGTGAATGGGTGGGACCCAGTTGCCAATCTGGTTGCACGAGTAAACACCTGTTGAAGAGGCACAAGTGACTTAAGTTCGTCCGAGCAGAAGCCATGAAAGTATTTATAGAACAGACAAAGGGAAGCCACATTTCGTCGGTGGGGAAGTGGCTGTAGACGAGCCGCCAAGTCAGTACCTATCCATTTGAGCCTGTCGAGAATACTGAGGTGAACGGCAGGGGCGCCTGACCATATATGGCAGCAGTACTCCATGCACCGACGAATGGTTGACTTGTATATATGTAGGATGGATTCAGGCGGAAAAAGAATCCTGGCCCGACACAGTGACCCAACCATCTTAGCAGTGGATTTAGCTATGGACTCGATGTAGTGGTTCCTAAAACCTCATTCCTCTCCGCGGCTCTCTCCTGCCTGTTCGGCCGCCATTGCCCACTGGAACCATTACTTCCGACTATTCCGGAGACAGTCATCTGATCACAAGAGGGGCCTATTCACGTCTGCTCGTAATGAGTGCAAGAGAATCCTGAATGACGCCAAACGGTTGTTTGCTGAGAGAATGCGACAGCGCATAGCTGACTGCAAGTTCGGCTCCAAGGACTATTGGTGGTTATGCAAATAGGTGCTGAACAATAGCAAAACCTCAATACCTCCATTAATCAATGAATTTGAGGTTCTCACGTCATCTGCGGACAAAGCTGAGTGCTTTGCTCTCAGATTCAAATCCAACTTTACATTTGACTCATCTGGAGTACACTCACCACACTTCCCTATTAGAACCGAGGCCAAACTGCACGACGTATATATTACCCCGACAGTAGTATCCCAAGTAATTTCAAAATTTGACCCCCATAAGGCAAGTGGTGGTGATGGAATCCAGATGATAGTCCTTAAGAGGTGTGCTCCTGAACTTCCCCCTGTCCTCTCTAAACGGTATAACTACTGCCTTTCTGCTTCCTGTTGGAAGTTCTCTTCAGTCGTTCCTGTATTTAAGAACTGTGGTGAACCCTCGGACTCATCCAACTATCGCGCTATCAGTCTTCTACCAATTTTCGGGAAAGTGTTCGAGGTCATAATTAATGCTGAAATAATTCAACATCTTACTGCCCACAAACTCTTCTGTGACAGGCAGTATGGCTTCCGCTTTGCCAGGTCCATGGCCGACATGCTAACAACCGTTACGGAGTACATGCTCCAGACCCTTGTTGAGACAGGCGAGGCTCGTGCTGTTGCTCTGGACATCTCCAAGGCACTCTGGCCTTCTATGCAAGCTACGGGGTTACGGTATGACCGGACGATTGCTTGATCTAATCCAATCTTTTTTAAATAACCGCAAAATGAAGGTCGTTTGGAATGGGCATACCTCTTCATCCTACAGCACAAATGCTGGTGTCCCACAGGAATCTATCCTGAGCCCGACGCTCTTCCTTATTTTCATCAACGACCTCCCAGATGAGATCAAGTGCCAAGTAGATATCTACGCAGATGACACCACAATTTACTCCCGCAACAGTAGGAAACCCGTTGTGGCAGACAAACATAAACTCACTGCTGACCTTGAACGGGATCTACACTCTGTGGTGAATTGGAGCAAGAAGTGGCTTGTCAATTTCTATGCGTCTAAGACGCAAGCTGTTGTCTGTCAATCATCACAGGCAACCTCTCCTGCCTCCCATAAACATAGACCAAGCGATTCTCCCTGAGAACAATACACTGCGCCTCCTCGGCCTTACCCTCTCTTCGGATCTCAAATGGAACCGCTATATCGAATCCATAGCTAAATCCACTGCTAAGAAGTTTGGGTCACTGTGTCGATCCAGGACGTTCTTTCCACCTGAATCCATCCTGCATATATACAAGTCAACCATTCGTCTGTGCATGGATTACTGCTGCCATATATGGTCAGGCGCCCTTGCCACTCACCTCAGTGTTCTCGACAGGCTCCAAAGGAGAATCAGTAATGTGATAGGTACTGACTTGGCGGCTCGACTACACCCACCTCCCCACCATCGAAATGTGGCCTCCTTTGTTGGCGGACTTTTAACAGTAAACAATTGTTATTTTTTTTAATTTTTTAATCATTTTACTCCAAGCAAAGCGGTACCGTCACTGATGTGCAGGAGGCTACACAAGAAAGTGTTTTAAACAGGGAGAGAGGGAATAAATATGGTTGGTCATATTTGATGTTTTTGGTGAAGAGTGACCTCGAGTAGAGAAGGCAGTCGGTCATAAACTGCGACATGCAAGGGAAGGGATCTAGCACGAGCTGCAGCAAAGTGTGGCCTTGGGGTTGCCAACCGAAAGAACCTACAGGGATACCTATCCATGCGCGACATGGCACTGCAAGAACTCCTATATTATGCAACTGTTGACCAGAGTAGCTGCTATTGGCGCTACGCAAGAGCAAGGGCTCTTAGCTACCAGAAAACTGCCAACCCGGTACCCTCACAATGAAGAGACGTTGCTACCAACCAAGCACGTCGCAGGAAAATCGCGGAAGCACCATTACTGAGGTCTGGTAAGAGATAGAGAGTCGTAAACCATGTCTTGAACAGGGAACAATGGATCAGCCTCTAAACCTGTTCAATAGAGGTGGGAGGAGTGTGAACCGGGCGATAGAAGGGTTTTTCTGCTCCAATAAAAAAAAGAAAAAACAAGAAGAAAAGGGTTCAATTAAGCATAGCAGAGCAAAATAAACATAGACAAAAAGAAATGCAAAGATACATGAAAATGACATAAATTTAAAAAATTCAAGCCTAAATGAAATCTAGCACAGTGGACATGCGTGAAAAAGTGGCGAATTCAAGAGAGGGAGAGAAATACTAAAACAGAATTCGTCTCACCGCCCATAGATAGAACGGCTAGTTAAATAAAAACGCTTTTGCGATTTCTGAGAATTTTTAACTTTTTAGCAGAAACAAATAATCGGACTGGGCTTGGAGACCAGGACGCTTACGACTGACTACCCTATCTATATGGGTTTCCACACAGGAATCATTGGTCATTCATGGAGGGGACAGTTAGCGTCGTTGTTGGTTGAAATATATAAAATAAGTCTTTTTTAAAGAAAACCTATTATTACTTTTTAAAAATAATTTCACCACAAACAAGGCGATAAAATCCCTACGACGCAGAGATGTCTTGAGAATATGAGAAAAAACTAATATTAAGAAGTGAGGATAATAGAAAAAATAAAAATTGAGAAAACAAGATGACGATTGACATTACATTTAGATTTTTAACGATCAAAGATGACTGGGAAGCAAGAAGCCGGAACTTTGACAAACCAGAAGTGTAATAGAGAAAAATGTCAGCATAGAACCTACAGTTACATCTAACCTTTTCAATTAAAAAATAATGAATCCTGGATCAAGGAAATATGTTGCTACATTTCCTTATTTCTTCAGAGGTGGTATAAAAGATAAATAAAATATAATTTTTTACTGGGTATGAATTGAAACCCAGTTAGATGAAATCGTAAATTTAATGCTAATGTGAATGTATCAGAAACTCATGTGTAAATTTTGTTCATTCTCAAAGATCTGAACTTTATCGTATGTGGCTGTGACATTAGGTAACTTTCGTCACAAAATCTACAGAGGAAGGTTCATCAGGACAATTACCATGAGAGTATTTACAGTAAAGACACAGGGAAGATACATTACAGCAGTTGGACTTTCTAATCTTTATAATGGTTTCCTTTCTAACCTTTTGCTTAGGATTGTGGGGATAATTTAGCATAATTTTTCTTTTAGTTATCCATTTTAGTTATTGTTGTTTTTGAAAGTGTTCAAGAGATGATTTCTGCTATTTGACAGCTAGTGTGAACTCGAATCCCAATAGGCTTCCCAGGCAAGAGATCCCATTGAGAGTACAATCATAAGATATGACTGGTGAAACTCAATGTCTGCTATGTGAGGAGTAAAATGGGCGGACCTTTACGACCTGCACCCCTTGTAATTTTTTTTCCTTTTCATTTTAAATAAAAACAAATTATATTTTCGAAACGCTCTTTTTCATTAATTTATATTAAGTATTTTTGAATAAAAACAATAATTATTTATTTAAACTAAGTATTTTTGGGTATTTCCATTATGTGGGATCGATTTACTAGTTGTATGAGAAACTGAGCACCCTCTAAAAATCTTCAAATATTGAACTTTTTTCAAATTGTTTTGCTAATCTGAAGTTTAGCGTATAATCAATAAGAATGCACTGAAAAAAGTAAAAAAAAAATTACAAAGAGCTGCTGGTAGTACAGGTCCGACTCAAAATGTACTAGTTTGATTTTTGGCATATTAGATGCCACAAGCCAGTTCATCCCGTATAGAGGATAGATCTGCTGTCTGTCTTTGGTGATCTAGATGTTTGGAGGCCCACTCAAACTAGAAATGAAGGCAGGAAATCAAAAACCATCGGTTATAGAACCTGACGCTTTAAAGTGTAGAACAGAATTAAATACCAGCAGTTGAACAACTTTCAGATGAGATTGTATCACTAAAATTAGGATGTTGCATTTTCCCCCAGACAACTTCAGTTAATCGTTAAGCCAATGAATAATTGCAAATACTTTCAAGGTTGAATAGAGGAAATTTTGCTACTATTTCCTTAAGATGTTAATGTCTGGCTTGTTTCGAAGCAAGAAAGATTTTGCAAAATACGCTGATTTATTAACAACAGCGCAGTAAAAAGAAAATCAATATTCTAGATTCGTTTTAATCTAACTCGAAGATAAGCACATAACTACATGAATTGCTCGATTAAACTTTGGTCGAAAATGTTCTACTTCGGGAATTATTCTAACTTGCATCTGAAAATTCTTCAGTGTTTCGGTTATTGATTTCTATATTCTTCTTCAAAGGTTTTTTCTCATCCGAAGAAAATATATTGTCGTTAGCATGAGAGACAGCTTAAGATGCAAGCTACGTTCTAGAGATGTCAAATTCAAGCAAGCACCGACAATTTCTGCCTTTTTGAAATAGGACCCGTATAGAGGATAGTTCTGCTGTCTGTCTTTGGTGATCTAGATTCTTGGAGGCCCACTCAAACTAGAAATGAAGTCAAATTCAAGCAAGCTCCGACATTTCAATATTAAAATGACCAACAATAGATTTTATAGTAGAATTACTAATAATGCATTTTATATCAAAACGACCAACAATACATTTTATCAGTAGTTAAAGGCATACACTTACGTTCAATATATATATATAGTTGAAGACAAAATTGTTTTCTAGATATTTACGTTTCTGCATTAAATAACCAGTAAAAGTTGATATGCCGCTATATAAATCCACCAACGACTCTACTTACCAAACAATTTATACTGGCTGAATGCTTATAATTAGATATGTAAATTACAAAGTTTAATTCTTAATAGAGTTCAATATGCCGCTAAACAAACTTAAACAATTCACTCAATCAGCATTCAGAATGATAAACGAAGTATTAAGAAACGTGAAAGTGTAGTTAGAAAGAAAAATAATAGTACTGAACTGATATACAATGCCTTGAATCATGTAATTTCGATGTTTCATTAATAATGTTTTGCTTGAGACACCATTAACTTTTCTAATGTCTTGGTAGGGTAGATATTGGTGTTAATAATTCCTTGTCAATCCGAAATAAAACCCACTTTTGAACAACTTAAAAATGACAAATATTCGAAACTGATCTCAGTCCTATTTCAAAGAGGCAGAAAGTGTTCGAAATTGATCTCAGATAAAAAGAAAACTTAGGTAACAAAGAAGGATGATAATGTGATACTATGGACACCAACATAAGAATAAAAGATGTGGTTTTTATTTTGGTTTCAAGTGTTTTCGTTTGGCGGGGTAGCAGAAAAATCATTTTGAAGTTTGGTGTTCTAAGCGACATTCATTTTAAACAAACGGTTAAGAAGTAAATGGAGCTTTTCGGGTTTAAGTTGCAACAAACACAATAACAGGTTATATACATGTACTAGTCTATATTAACAGTAGTATTTGTAATTGGGGATAACCTTCATTCCTCATTACATATGCTAGAAATTTCAACTGTCTTTTTTGTCCCCGTTTCTTTACAACTTCATCGTTGCTCGATGAATGGTATACTCAATACTTCTGTAGTATAACATTTCTTTTACTTCAAGTTTCTTCTTTACTTTAATACAGACGGACTGATACTATGTAACATTTCAGTACTTTTTTTTTGTTGCTATCAAAACTGTCCGGTTGCATAATATTTTACTTAGATTTGAAAATCCACTTTCGCTATCCCAAATACTTTTTGGAGTTTCAGTATCTCTGTTAAAACACATACCAGATATTTAAATGGTCTTAATGTTTTTCATTATGGTAATAACCGAATATAAGAGAAACCCGGATATAAGATTTTCTCTGGTCCCAAATTACAGCCTGTGGTAATCCGGGTTTGGTATGTTTTATATACATTACCACAGGCTCTAATTTGGGATTAGAGAAAATCTCTCTCCCGACAGCTCAGGGTTACACTGTATCTCCATTTTGTAATTTGTAAGCTGAATTCTTCATTTTGCTAACATCTATGAATTCTATCTTCTTACAGTTGATGTGTATAGGTAACACTTAAGAGTTGTATAATTAAGCCGATACTATCATATTAAAATGTTCCTGATAACAACACATGCGAAATCTTCAAACAATATCAATTATCAATCATTTATATTTATAACTATATAATCAACATAAATATAAAGTTTTGATTAAAAAAACTTTATTGTAGGTTCTTAAATAACTATGAAACTTTTAGCATAATATTTATAATACTTACAGTAGCAGTTGTGAGTAGCAAGAACGGTTTTATCATTTAAAATTACTTTATTGACTAATTTATTTGACGTTTAA
Organism: Ascarosepion bandense; assembly: GCA_037127315.1. Classification (NCBI taxonomy): domain Eukaryota; kingdom Metazoa; phylum Mollusca; class Cephalopoda; order Sepiida; family Sepiidae; genus Ascarosepion; species Ascarosepion bandense. Next base: position 2,990,781 of record JBBBDQ010000202.1, read on the forward strand.
TGGTGAATCATGTAGAAATTTACACTAAAATAAAACTTTTGTTCAGACAAAATTATGGCACCTAAATTCATTGATATCTTCAGATAAAAAGAGAGAACGTCTATAGACTTATTAATCTGTAAAATCCAATAAATTTAACAGCAAAGAACTATATGAGAGGAGCCAATAAGTGTATCGATCAGTGTTAATCTCAAATCTACATTTATTTCTCTGTAATTAGCTATTGATTTTAAGTAGGGTCAAAAGGTTAGAACATTGAACACGGCGAAATAGGACTAAGATCAATTTCGAATATTTGTCTTTTTGAAGTTGTTCAGAGGTGTTTTTTTTTATTTCAAATTGACATTGAATTATTAACGCTAATATCTACTTTATCAAGACATTAGAAAAGTTGAGACCAAAGTTGAGACCAAAGAGGGAAGCTCAAACAAAACACAATTAATCAAACATCGAAATGAGATGATTAAATTTGTGTATTAAATTGATATATTTCAACAGTAAAAATGTCCGTTTCATTTCATTATTAGATTTTGTAGCACCTGTAGCCGGCTTAAGAAACGAACTTGTAATATCTAAAATTATTTACATAATTTTAAAAATTGTATTTGGCATATTGGGTTGGCCTATTTACTGATGACCATGCATTAGAAATAAACTGCAAGAAAACCGACTGCATGGTCATCAGTAAAAAGGGCAGCCCAATATGTCAAATATAGGTCGGTGATACTAGAATCAAGCAAGTACAAACATTTAAATACCTGGGAAGTGTTATAACAGAAGACGGAAAGTACGGCACAGAAATGGTATGACACAGGAAGCATTCCAGAAGTTGAGTAAGGTATTAAGAAACAGAACAATTTCGCTAGAAAAAAAGGAAGAAAGTACTGGATTGGTATTTGCTGTCCGTTCTTCAATATGGCAGTTAATTCTGGACATTATCATCAAATATGAAGGAAAAACTTGAAGCAACTGAAATGTGGTTCTACAGAAGGATGCGGCGAATATCAAGGACCGAGCATGTCAGCAATGATGAGGTCATAGAAATAATAGAAACAAAAAAAATTAATACTTAGCATCAGGAAGAGACAGCCGAAGTTCCTGGGACATGCAGTGAGGAGGGAAGACTTGGAGAATCTGATACTAACAGTCCAGATAGAGGGAAAGAGACAGGGGAAAGCAACGGATAACAAATTTGTAGGACCTAATCAGGTGGATGATGGACGAAGGTTGCATGGTGTAACGGGAGAAGGCGTGCTAAGAGCCACCAAAGATAGGGAGACGTGGAAAGCTATGATCGCCTACGTCCTTAAGGGACAGGGTATATAGAAGAAGACTTTTTAAACAAATTTTACAGTCAGTTTTATCAATGAAGTTTTATCAAAAGAGAATGAGTTATCTGTGAGATTATTAACTTAATATACATTCTTACATCTTCGATTAAATTTAGGATGGCAAAATACAGAGAAAATGTTTACTTTCATATTTCTAAGTCTTCTGCAAATCGTTGTCAGGGAAGTATTAGATTAGGTTCCCTTGTCGAACTCTTCTATAAAATTACACCAAATTGTATTTTTTAAGTAATACAATCAGCTACTTCTATTTACGTGTTTTTTTAGATAGTGGAAATTATAGTTCTCCACAGCATCCCATTCTTTCTAGCTCTGACCAATGTTTGTCGTTTTATTATACCTTCCACGGCTTGGAACAGAAAATCGGAGAGCCGAGTTCCAATTGCAGTCGAGTTTGTTATATGCACTTACGCGTACATATTTCTGTGAAAGGCATGAATCCAATTCATTCGTCTGACCCCAATATAATGCTAAACTTCACGTTCTAATTCTTCTTACGTTCCTATCACACATCTCATTCGGTAATTGTAATATTTGAGTGGTACTTGGGAACTATATTCGGTGAATTTCAGTATATAAAATTATGATATCTAACATACCAAGTGTATTTTTAGAAATTTCACAATCTGCCTCTTTGAATGTTTTCCTTTTTGCAAAGGAAATAGTTTGCCTTCATATTTCTAATTACAGGATTTAATATATAAGAGAAATTACAAGACTTCCTAAAAAGATAGATAAAGAAAATCGAAAGAAAAGACTATAAATAAAATACAAGAAAATCGAATGCGTGGTTATTAAATTGTGGATACTAAAATTAAGCAAGTACAAAAATTTAACTACTTGGAAAGTGTTCTAACGGAAAACGTAAAGTGCGACACTGAGATCCGAAGGCGAATTGGTTATGGCCAAGGACATATTCCAGTAGCTAAGCAGAGTATTAAGAGACAAGAAACTCCTTAAAAACAAAGAAGAGAGTACTGGATAGCTATGTGATGTCTGTTCTTTAATATGGCAGTGAATGCGGGACAATATCATCAAAGATGAAGGAAAAACTTGAAGCAACTGAAATGAGAATCTACAAAAGGATGTTGCGGATATCATGGATTGAGCATGTGAGAAATTAGGCGGTTTTAGAAAGGATAGAAACGAAAAGAGAATTACTACTGGGCATCAAGAAAAGACAGTTGAAGTTATTGGAACATGCAATGAAGAAGAAAGGCTTAAAGAATCTGATACGCATAGGTCAGGTAGAGGGAAAGAAAGACAGGAGAAAGCAGGGGGTAACATATTTAAGGGCCTAAGCAGGTAGATGGCAGAGCGGGGTTTGGGTGGGGTAACAGGAGAAAGCGTGCTGAAATCGCTTATGTATACTTGCCTTCCTGACGATTACAACCTCCAGTAATTTAAATGCAATGTCAATTCTCATCTCTTATCTACTTGACTTCAGTTCTTCCCTCATTCTTTCTACATCACCCTGTGTATCTTGTTCCTTTCTTTTCTTTTCTCTCTACCTTCGCAACTGTCTTCTCACCTGTGTTCTCATCCTTCTCTTTCTCTGACACCCCCTGTAACTGGTTCGGCTTACTCTTTACTTTCCTCTTGAATAAACTTTTACTCTCTTATGTAGCTACCTGTGCATCAGTGGCGGTACCGCCTTGCTTGGGTTGAAACTATTTAAAAAAAAGAGCTACCAGGCATAGGAAGACGTGGAAAATTCTCGTTCTTTTATAAGTAAAGATCGAACTTCTATTTCATGAAATATTTTAAATAGTATTCTCTTAATCAGTCGGTTTATACGTGATATATGCTTGGGTGATCATGTCCTTTCGAGACATGACTGACTGAGCAGAAGATTATCCCACAGTAGGTTGCCATTACATTCTCCGGCAGACTGGTTGCTGACTAAGGCTATAGAACCCAATCGTTTTTGTTATTTATTCCATAAATGGAAGGAAGAGGCGGATTAATACCTTTCCCAAGGATACTTGCGCGTAAGTGAATGCAAGGAATTCAAACTCAGGTCCCCGATTTCTCGTTCCGACCAGATTTCCACTGCACCACAACGCACATAGGTATGCTATATAAGAAAGGTTTATTTTCGCCATTTCTTCATTTCCGTGAAATAATGATATACAAACGGAATTGCTGAAAAGAAAAGGAATAACGACCTTTCTTTGTTCTCTGGGTGTTTCATAATGCTAAGTCACACACAAAATTATATGCATTTGTTCAACACAGAGATTTTATAACATGTATGCAACAACAATATTTCTCGAATGGAAAATTAGAGCTACATAGGTTTGTTAATGAATCTGGTGAGGCATTTTCCTGTAAGATCTACGGGATGCTATTCTGTAGGATTTACAATGCCCTTCGTCTCTTTATCCCTTGACGTCACTAAGCGGTTGTCTTCATCTCAACTGAAGGGAGATAATAGCTTTTTATATTTCTACACCCCTTCAGGACTTAGGCAACAATGGCTATGTACAGCTACTGTTTCTCCAAGAAATTCCAATTTGAAGAACAATCTCCAGCGTGGGTGATCCGACCATTTCATTTTGACAACTTCAAGTTAGGGGTCAAACAGTCTTTATCATACTTATTCCCATGATCTTTGCTTCCTATCACATTCTTCAAATCCTATTACACACCTCATTCACCATTACCATTTAGATTACATTAAATAACCTCTGCATGAAATTTCTTTCTCGTCTTATATCAGTTGAAATTCAGTATAAATAAGATTTACTGCTTGTGAAAAATATTGGTTTACTGCTGTCTTCGAGATTGTTTGGAATTCAGAACTGTTCTTTTTGAAGATAGGATTCCATTCCTGTCAAGAGACTCTAGTTTGTTTTTTGTTTTTTTAATCATTTCACCCTGAGCAAGGCGGAAATGCCACTGATGTGCAGGGGGTTACGTAAATGTAAAAAGATTAATTAGAAAAGAATGAGGAGTACAAACTAGTTAGAAAGGAACAACAGAAAGCTGAGAAAGCAGGTGCGATGACGGATACATAGGTGAAGAGAAAGGGAAGGTTATACAGGGGAGGGGAGAGAGCTAGAGGCCAGTGGTTAGTAGATGAGTATTGACTTTGCATTTAAATTTCTGGAGGTTGTAGTTTACTATATTATTTAACCCATAGCAGGAAGAATAAAGAATTATATGTTTTTCTAAGGTGATTAGAACAAAAGTTAAAGCAAGAGACTAGACTAGAACTCAAACTCAACTCGATAACGATTACACTGCCTGCATAAAACACAAAAAGCAAACCAAAATTATATTTTTATTGATGTTAAGAATATATTAGCTTTATTTAAAGCAATCTGCCTTAGTCATTTTTACTTAAATTTTGTAAAGGTAATGTTATTGGGAAGTGAATGTCAATCTATTTTTGGGAAATTATTTTAGTTTATCTGTAACAAATAAAATCTTAGGAAATGAATAAAATGTTTTTAATTTTGATTGAAATTCTCAAATGAGTGATTCCTGTAAAAAAAATATTAATTCATAAATGCTATAAAAGTTAGTAAAATATTTATACTGTTATTAATTTTCTGACTACTGCTTTTGTTTATTGTATCTTTATTAAGTTTTCCTGCAATGCATAGGTCGGTTTTACAGTGTAGAATCGTTAATAAAGCAGCATCGATCGCGAAAAACGTTTTCCTGCGAGATTTCTTATTCACAGACTATGCTGATTGCATAAGAGTCGCAGAGTGTAAAAACAAGCAAATGCAACGATAATAAAATTAACTGAAATGCAAGTAAATGAAAGAAGCTGAATAAAAGAAACTAACAATGGCAATGCTTCCTCTTAGAAATTAGGATAACTTAGCATTAATATTTGAGTTTTATTTTGTATGCGGAAGCCTTAAAGTTTTATTTGAATTTAGCACAAACAATTGAATCCGGAAGGAGTTTAAGATTATTAATTTTAGAAATACTTCTTTTGATTCAAATGTAAAAAAAAAAAAAAAAAATAAGTCCCTAAACGATCAAATCATTTGCAAATTTCTTGTAAAAATATGACACCACCTTCTGGGATTTCAAGTGTGCTGGGTCTCTTCAGGAAGTGGGCGATCATGAAACGCCACTACTTTGTAGCTCGTAGGAAGTATTGCCATTTTGCTGTCTCTTGTAGTCCTTGTTCAGCCAAGCAGTTACAGAAGCTTTTTAGGAAGATTATTATCTGCTAGCCTCTCACCTCTATTGCCTTCATTATATTCGGTGCTAAATCTTGTAGGCCTTATTCTCAGCATCTATCTTTTGCTTGACGAAGCTTCTTCATCTATTAAAAATTGTCTAACATTGTCTGCAATAAGGGAGTGTCGATACGGGAGTTCAACACGCGTTTTTTCATTTCTAATGTTATTTCCTTGTTTCTTAATACTTTGTTTAAAATTTACAAGGTATCTTTCGCTTTTCGAATGTGACTACGGATTTCGTTACTGCTTTTTCCGTTTTCTCTTAAGATACATCATTAAGGACACATGGCCCAGTAGATATAGAGGTTGGATATAGATGTTGGTCAGTTCCTGTGATTTGACCCAAAAAGTTGTGAGTTCAGCACCAGGCTATAGCAGTGGTAAAAGATTATCTTACAGGGTTAGAGGGAGATAACTCATGACTACCAAAAATAGGCTCTACGCAAAAGGGATAGGAATGATATACTCTGTTATATATTCTGTTCGAAATTCCTAGCACCTGAAGAAAGCCGGAGCGTAGCAACAACTGAAACGTCGTACAAATGGCAACAAAGATAAGGACAATAGTTCGAACAATGTAGATTATATCTCATCTCAAAAATAGAGACAAATATATCCTAGATATTTAATTTTTTGTATTTGCTTTATTTCGGAGTTTTCAATTCGTCGGTCACATCTTGGACTGTTTCTTTTGCTAACAATCACATATTTTTTTTAACAATTAATGGTTACTTATTTCTTTCATTACCTTCAGTAGGTTTTGTTTGGTTTGCATTATTTGATTTTACGGCGTATCAACTTCAGTAGGTTATTTGTTCAGATGTTTGAGATAAGGTAGTATTTACAGTATTTACATTATTCGGACTATTGTCTTCATCTTAGTTGCACGCCCCGGCCTTCTTCAGGTTCTAAGAATTTCTTACCGAACCCTTTTTTACAATCAGCAGGGAGTCGGGTTAGGGGGAGATAACTCATAGGTACCAAAGAGACTTTCCACAAGGAATGAGAATAGTATACACTAGGGATAAAAATAAATGGCTTGGTTTAAAATTTCTAGCAACTGAAGAAAGCTAAAGCTTACAACTACCGAAACGTTGTACAAGTGGCAACCAAGATGAGTATAATAGTCCGAATAATGTAAATAATTCAGTAGGTTAATTAATGCCGAAAAGATTTTTAGAATATGTTAGCATGAATAGAATATATATTATAAACGATCAGTTTGTGGATCAGATTTCATTGACGTATTTATGTATGTGTTTTTGTCACGAGTCAAATTCTGGTAACATTTTTCTCTCAAAACCTATTGCTGGCAGCATTTTTCCCCAAATATATTGCTGGTAATATTTTTCCCCAAACTGTATTACTGGTAATTTTTTTCTCAAAATGTATTGCTGGTAATATTTTCCCTAAGAAGTATTGCTGGCAATATTTTTCCCCAAGACGTATTACTGGTAGTATTTTTTCCCAAAATGTATTGTTCGTAATATTTTTCCCCAAACTGTATTGCTGGTAATTTTTTTCTCAAAATGTATTGCTAGTAATGTTTTTTCTCAAAATGTATTACTGGTAATATTTTCCCTAAGAAGTATTGCTGGTAATATTTTTCTCCAAGACGTATTGCTGGTAGTATTTTTTCCCAAAATGTATTGTTCGTAATGTTTTTCTCCCAAATGTATTGCTGGTAATATTTTTCCACAAGATGTATTGCTGGTAATATTTTTCCCCAAAATGTTTTGCAGGTAATATTTTTCACCAAAAGGTATTGCTGGTAATATTTTCCCCAAGGCGTATTGCTTGTAATATTTTTCCCCAAAATGTATTGCTAGTAATTTTTTTCCTCAAAATGTATTGCTTGCAATATTTTTATCAAAAATGTATTACTGGTAATATTTTTCTCAAAAATATATTACATGTATTTTAACTATTTTTATACTTTCATAGTATTTTGATTCCAGTTTGAAAGTTAACTATTGGTCCTTAGCAGGTACTCTAACATAATGGACCTGAGAACAGCAGCAATTAAAAGGTGGTTCCACGCACTTCAAACCCTTTAATCTGACTAGAGACCTTGCTACCGTATATAGTTTATTGTCATACCCAGGATTAACATTTAGTAGGCGTTTCTGTAGTTTCCCTTCTGTGACTGCTAAGTTTTATTGTATCATCTGCATATCTTATATTGGTAAGAGTGTAATCGGCAGTAATGAATACTATTGTACTTTCATTTCTCCAAGGATTAGACTCACGTAATACTATGCATAACAGCAACGACGAAATGGAAACTCAGACTTTCTGATCAAATATGACAACCAAGAAAAAAAAAAGAATAAAAATAAAGAAGATGGCGATAATTGGTAAACATGAAAAACTAATCGACCAAACCGTCTAGCTGTTTGGTTAAATTGTTCAACAATAGCATTCATTCCCCAAAAAATATTTTAAAAGTTCTTAACTTATTCAATTAATGATTTTCATCATACAAATCTATGCGCGGGTTTACATTTGATTTGTTTCTCTGTGTAGTCTATTGACAGACGAGTTTTCATGCTGAAATCAGAGTAAAGGTCGCTTTTTATTTAAAGCTATTCATAGAAAAGAATAGTGTTATTTGTATTGTTGGTGTGAACACTTATAGTATATTTTCAAGAGATGTATTTAGTCGATGAATTTTTATTATATTTTGAATGATAGTTTCAAAGGTAATAAGCTGATATATATTTGGATGATGCAGAATTTTTTTTTTTTTTTTTAATCATCTCACCCCAAGCAAGGCATTCCACTGCCACTATTGCGCATGGGGCTACATAGGGGAAGGTAAGGAGAAGGAGTGGATAGACATAGGGAATGTCAGGAGAAAGGTGATAGATGAGTAAGGATAGCGAGGATGAGTGTCGGGCAGATGGGAAGAGTGTTTGATAGAATGGGAGCAGGTTAGTGTGTTAGGAGGTGTCTATTGACCTTACATTTAAACTCCTGGAGATTGTAGCCGTCGGGGAAGCAATCGTTTGGAAGAGAATTCCACAGTCGGGAAGTGCGAGGAAAGAAACTGTTGGAGTAGAAGTTACGGCTGCATTTTATCGGTTTCACTGTAAAAGGGTGGGATCTAGTTGCTAATCTAGTATCTCGTGCAAATTCGTATTTAGGGGGCACCAGTGATCTAAGTTCATCGGAGCAGAAGCCGTGAAAGTATTTATAGAAGAGACACAGCGAAGCCACGTCTCGCCGGTGGGAGAGAGACTGCAGGCGGTCTGCCAAGTCGGTATCTATCACATTACAGACCCTCCTCTGAACCTTATCGAGAAGCCCGATATTTGACAGCGATATTTTTGCATCATCATTATTTACACTATTTTCCCTTATTCTCATCATTGTCGTCACAAATAAAACAAAAGCGAAGATGGGGGCAATATTCTGGATGAAAATAGGGTAAATAATAATGATAAAGTTTAGACAGCAACATTCAAATTATGTACATAGAAGCGTATTTAATGTTTCAGTCAGTCATTTAAGTGCCACCCGTGAAAGAACACTTGGGCGATCACCTATATTTCGAGATATGACTGAGCAGGCAGAAGATTTTCCCACAGTAGGTTGCCATTACTTTCTGAAGTAGACTAGTTGCCAACCAAGGTTGTAAAACCTAATCTATCCATAGCCGGAGAGAGAAGAGATGGATTAATATATTTCCGAAGGGCGTTTACTCTCCGATTTCCCGGGCAGATATCCAACGCGTATAGTTTTCTTTTTGTTTCATTCTAAGCAAGACAATAAATGCAGTAGTTTGAAAGGGGTTGGTAAATATGAGAGAATATGACAGAAGATAACGATTGACATTGCATTTAATTATTTGAAGGTCAACGTTGCCTGGGCAGCAAGATGTCAGAAAAGACAAGTGAGAAGCAAAAGAAACATTTAGCATAGATCTTACAGTTACATTTAGCAATTTCAATTAAAAAATGATGAAACTTTACCAGCAATTTAGGAATGCGCTCGAATTTATGAAGTCTAATATGCTGGAAAGCTTATCAAAACAAATACTATGAAAGTGTTTACAGAAAAGGCACAGCGATGATACGTTATGGCGGCGGTAAGGGAACAAAACCAAGATGCCGGGTCAGGAAAAGTAACATTGCAAATGCTTTTTATTTTATTTTATCAAGAATATCTAAATGCATACCCAAGCACCTGACCAGCTGTAGCAGCAATAATCAAAGCATTGATGAATTAAAGACGTATGCAAACAGGCTAAAGAGAAATGGTTCAACAACAAATGTGCAGAAATAGAGAGATTGAGCACGACTGATAAAGGAGACTTCTATAAAAAATAAAGTAACTAACAGGACAAAAGACATGCTCTTCAACAGGATGTATACAATCTGATATATCCCGAAAATGAATACAGTATAAAATGATCAGTTGAAGAATGGAACTCCACACCAGGAATAAGAAATACAGATTTATTGTACTGAGGTACAATTAACAATAATGCACATATAGGCAAGTCACGGGTTGGAGTGGAATCGACTATTGAATAGTGAATGCACTCGCCTAAGACCCTTTTCCATATTTATAGCCTTCCCACGCAAGGCCAGATGTGACACATGGTCATTTTATAGAGGGTATTCCCGGCCATATAGCCGGGCCAAAAAATGTCTGTCTATTTTTCCAGTCGTGGTTCCACCCTTCGGTCGAACCACGACCGGGTATGTGCTCTCTGCTCGGAAGCAGAGAGCGCCCTCTACCCGAAGGCAGAGTACCGACAGTGTCATAGAGCAGTCAGGCGAATGCCTAAGAGCTTTTTATCTCGTCCTACCGCTCGTTACCGTCTTTAATAAAGCAGAGCATTCTATTTTCGTGGATGGCAGGATGTTCCACTATAACATAATACAAGGCTGGAACACTCATATTAGAGAAAGAGGAAATACTCCATCGATGGCAAGATAAAGCAACAGCAATGCAGATAACACATCACTCAATACACCCTGAGCCTTATTAATAAAAAAGCAACAACCTTTGGGCAAAATTAGACTTTATTCATCAAGATAGCCTCCTTCTAGGACGATAGACTGATTCCAACGCTTCTCTAACTATTTGATACCTTTTTAGGAAAACCATTTGTCTTTTGCCTCAAAATATGTCTCAGTTTCTGATATCACTTCTTAATAAGAGGCAAATCTCTTTTGCAGTATCATTTTTTGAGGACTGCAAACAGCCAGTAGTCTTTGGAGGCCAAATCTGGGGAATAGGGTGGCTGAGAAAGCAATTCAAAGTGCAACTTATGTAGTTTTCTTATCGTTCTGATCGAATTCTGACACTGTGCGTTGTCTTGGTAAAAAATCACTTGTATATCTCTTTCATTTCTGGCCGTTTTTTTGGCGATTTCTTCTTTGGAACGCACCAATAATGCTATATAATATACGCTATTGATGTTTCTTCCTTTCTCAAGGTAATCGATGAACAAAATACGTTGTGCATCCCAAAACACGGAGGTCAAAACCTTACTACTCAGGTCAAAACCTTGCGACTCAGCTGACTGGCAATTTGACTCCGAAAAGAAAAGGTGGATGCATGATTCATCCACTTCTTTTTTTTTACGCAAAAAACTTAATCTTGTTCCGTTGAAACATTTGCAAACAACACTCTGAAACGTAGACGCGTTGTTGTGTTTGATCGACTGGGAGCAAACACGGCACCCACTTTGAACACAGCTTTATCATTGACAAATATTCATGCAAAATGGTGAATACACTGCATTCTGATATGTTCAACTCATCTGCTATCTTGCGCAACTTCAATTTACGATCGACCAAAACGTTTTTTTTTTATTGTTTTTGTGTTTTCCGGGACACCTGTCAATTTTGGGTAACCTGAACCTTCAACATCACTTTTGTCTGTACGATCACGTTTAAAGTCAGCATACCACCGCTTAACCATTGTTTTCGCCGAAGAAGAGTCTGAATAACACTTATCAAGCCACTGCTGTGCTTGAACGTTATTATTCCCATCAGAAAGCAATGCTTTATCAACACAGGAAATTCAGATTTGTTCATTGTTTTAAAAATTTGCAACATTAGCTTCATTTAAATAACTGTAGTTTGTAAACAAATAATCCGGTTAGGCCCAAATTTTGTCCGTGCCATTTGAGGGTTAGTAATTCATAAAAACCATATATATTTTTTATTAGTGGTGTCATCTATATGTCAGGCCCGGGACTTATTTAGCGTTGTTATATATAATCAATGATTATCTAAGCCGAATGAAATTGAAATAAAAACAAAATTCTGTTTACTTTAGAATAAATAAAACTAGCGTCATAGCCCGGCGTTGCCTGTGCAACTCAGAAAATTTTTTAATTAGATGATTAATGCAGCGTGTTGCGATGTCCGAGCGCTTGTAGTCGCCACCTCATTTTAAAACTCAATTATATAAGGAAATAATTATATAAAAAAATTGTTGTTTAAAAATTGTTCAAAAATTCTATTAAGAGATCTATTTTCTTTTATTTTGCTTAAACGTGAGTTCATGTTTTTTGCTCGCAGTATTTTTCAGATCACATATTGCTTCTCTGCTGATGTCAGTCATGGCCGAACAACTTTCTGATTTTATCTGTCCTTTTCTACCTCTCATATGCATTTGCTTTCATTAGCATATACATATATATATATATATATATATATATATATATATATATATATATATATATAAATGTTTTCTCGAACAAAAACATCATATGTGAAAAAAAAAAAGAAGGAAAATTTTCGTTTTAGGACCCGAAGGCTAATATCCTTTAAACTTTTCCAAAATAGTCTTATTTCCGTGCAAATATATATGCTGAACTCAAATCAGCAATTAGATATTGAAGAAACCAACTTTTTTTTATAGTAACGACCAGAAAAAAAAATTGTACTTCTCGTTCTTTTTGTCAGCCATTACCGTCTTAGTGAGTGTTATTCGGGTAAATTTTCGTTTTAGGTCTCGAAGGCTTTCTCACCTTCAAATTTATCCAAAATAGCATTATTTCTGTGCAAATGTATATACTGAACTCAAATCAACAATAAGTTATTGTAGAAACGTCTCTTTTTTTGATCTTCCATAAAAAAGAATTACATCTCGCCCTTTTTGTCTCCCTTAACTTTCACGAAGTCATGTAAGTAACTGCAGGCAGCAAATTTCTGCCGATTTACTTCCTTTACTGAAACTTCCGACTGTTTACTTCCTGTAATGAAAGTAATACGCGTAGAAATAAAATCGCATATTACTTTCATTACAGGAAGTAAATAGCCGGAAGTTTCAGTAAAGGAAGTAAATCGGCCGAAAATACACCGAAATTTGTTGTCCTACGCAGAAAGTCATTCAGTAGTTAATTACATGACTGCATTAGAGTTACGGGAGACTAAATGTTGTTCGATTTTTTTATAGACGTTCAGATCAAAAAAAGAAGGTTTCTTCAATCACTAATTGTTGATTTGAGATCAGCATATCCATTTGCACAGAAATAATGCTCTTTTGGATAAATTTGAAGGGGGAAAAATTTACCGTTATTCGCTGCAGAACGACTTTATGCGTAGGAAAAAAAATTGGGCCTATTTACTTCCTTTACAGAAAAATCCTTGCAGAAATTAGTACGCGATTTTTTTTCGGTACCTAATTTCAGAAGAAAGTTATTGACATTGAAACAAGTGAAAAAAAAAACAAAACAAAAAAAAAACAATAGTTATTTGCGTGTGTTTACATATATACGGGATATTAGCATTAGGGTCCTAAAACGAAAATTTACCATGTCTACATTTTTAAATATTTTTCGAAAATTTCTGAAATTCATTTCGTCAACAAAGAATGTAAGTGTTTTCTCTCATAATTTTTAAACAAATACAAACGCAATGTTGTTTACAATGTCACACAAAACATCAACTCACGTTGACGCAAAACAAAAGAAAGTAGATTTTTTAATGGAATTATTAACAATTGTTAAACAACAATTTTTATAAAATTATTTTTTTTATATAAATGAGTTTTAAAATGGTTACAAGCGCTCGGAAATCGCAACACGCTGAATTAATCATCTAATTAAAAAATATTCTGAGTTGCACGGGCAACGCCGGGTTATGATGCTAGCATTACTATAAAACAATTATAACGGAACGGAAACTGAAAACCCCACAGAGATATCTCATTTCATGAACTGGAGAAGTACATTGCTATATCAAGTTTATTTTCATTTAGTATTCATGAAGGAATTTTTATATGAAAATGCCTAAAGAAGAAAATTTCTATATAAAATGCACAAAAAATGGATGCGCGTTGTGACTTGATGTTAATCGGCTTGAAATGAGAAGCCGATGAGCTTAATTCTATTCGGGTTCATTATATTCATTTACGCGCAAATATCCTTGGGATGTGAGTTGTGGTGCAGTGGATATCAGGATATCGGGGAGCCGAGTTCGAATTCCAATTGAATTGGTTGCATTCACTTACGCATATATACCTATGGCAAAGGTATTAATCCATCTCTTCCCTCCAGTTATAGACAAAAGGACAGAACAGATTGGGTTCTATAGCCGTGGCTGGCAACCAGTCTACCGTAGAATGGTAACCTGCTGCGGGATAATCTTCTGCTCAGTCAGTGATGCCTCTTTCAAGATATGGTTGCCCAAGCGTGTATAACGTATGGCATTGAACTGACTGACCTTTGGGTATGAATCCATGTCTTCTTCTCTCATGGGTTAAATTAAGAAGACAAACTGGTTTCTATATCCTTGGTTGGCAACTAATCTACTGCAGAAATTAATGGCAACCTGCTACCATTAAAGCCTTTACCTTTTGTGTCATTAAACGAGACAGTATCACACATGCGTACATTACGAATGACAATACATGCCATTGCACGTGATGATACACCTTGCTAGTATCACCTTCTAACTTTATCTGATTCATGTTTAAACAAAATCACAATTTCCACTGACATGAAGGGGAGTGATTATATTGAATGAATTGGTGGGTTTACTGCAAGTTATTTCACTGTGTCGTACCAGAAAAATCTTGTCAGAATCAATCTTGCACATTTATAAATATTGATATCATATCTAGCCGGAAGCTTATGCCGTATATCTCGAGATCCTTGACTAAATTCAAAGACGGGTCTGTAAAATAATCGATCTTTGGCTAGACATTTTGACATCAGTTATTTTCTCACTGAATTGACGTGGCACTCCTCTGTCTTTCCTACAAATATCTTCTTGACACTTTTTCTGATTACCTTTTCCCCCTTATACCCAGACTAAATGAATTTAAGCATGATACTCGACTGATGTTCGTTGTGGTGCAGTGGCTATCGACTCGGGACGACTACTCGGGGAGCCGATTTCGAATTCCAGTTGAATTTCTTGCATTCACTTACGGGTTAAATAGCAGGACAGATTGGGTTCTCTAGCCTTGGTCGGCAACCAGTCTACCGCAGAAAGCAATGGCAACCTACTGAGGGATAATCTTCTGCCCAGTCAGTCATGTCTCTTTCGAGACGTGATCGCCCAAGCATGTATCACGTATGGCACTCAACTGACTGACTCGACTGACAACTAGGTGAACGCTGTTTTACTTTTGAACTAGTTAGATGCAATCGCCATTCTATTTTAACAATTTCATTTCGCGCACTTCTCACCTGTGGAATGTTTGCTTTCTTTCAACCTTCAAAAATTTTGAGGCAACGTCATTCACTACCTGTTGTATACATGAACTTTGTTTCTTTATTGTTTTTTCATTACTCCTTGTAAAACCCATGCATCAGAGTGACATTATCGCCTTGCTTGGGGTGAAATATCTAAAAAGAGGCATCATTGGAACGCTTTTTCTTTTACTTCATTAAATTCATCTTTTTACAACCTGTAGCGAAAAGTCAACATGAAAATGAAAGTAAATCAAGGTCAACTGGTTTTCATATATTCCATATATATAAGTAAAATAACCTAGTGCGCCAACAAACCTACCAAGGTTTCACCTCAACGGATCTTCAGGGAAGGTTGGCTTCCCTGAAGATCCGTTTAGGCGAAACCTTGGTAGTTTTGTTGGCGCACTAGGTTAATTTACTTATTCTGCTCTGCTTACGTATTGAGCGCTCCTTCGTTATTGATTACTCGTCTCGGATTTTTTCTTTGGGCTACGTACTGGCTCGGTCCAAATCGTTTTGGCTGATGTTCATGTGCTTAGCTCTTTTTTTTACAGCTATTTTTTCCTTCCGCGTATAAACGCGGAGAGTTTTTCGAAACGAGTATAGTGATAAGTTAGCATTCATATATATATATATATATATATATTTATATATATGTGTGTGTGTGTGTGTGTGTGTGTGTGTGTGTATGAAGTGTTTAAAAAGAAGTACAGAGACAGAGAAGTAAATGAAACAGTGGAACGTAGCAAGCATCACTATATGTTGACTATCATGACCGTCGGTTTCGAGGTATAACGCAATTTTCACACCGAGTGTCACAACTTCTATAACGGTTATATATAGATTCCAGTGAAGAAGTAGCGGCACTGGACCTGAAGATTGTGGTGAAGTGTGAAACTGACGCTAATTATGCAGAGTACAAGCCTATGTCAACACTGATTTTTTTTTATCTATAAACGCTGTATATCCATCCGATAGTAATGTCTTTCTCCCTGTACACATTGCAAACTTTAAATTAAATATATATATATATATATATATATATATAGTGTGTGCGTGTGTGCGTGTGAGAGAGAGAAACAGAGAGAGGGAGAGTGGGAGAGAACAAGCGCATGTGTACGTGAGATAGATAGCTATATAGCTAGCTAGCCAGCTAGATAGATAGATAGAAAAGGAGAGAGCACGAGAGAGAGTGAGAGAAAGACTGAAGTACTTCTTAGATTTTGGTTCGAAGTACATTACGCAATGTGACGAAAGGACGAAATATAATAATTTGATAAAGTACGGCTCTTTTGGTAGGGACTGGAACTTTTTCTCGTTATGTACACAGTGCATATATATATATATATATATATATATATATATATATATATATATAGATAGATAGATATATATAAAGAGAGAGAGAGAGAGAGCGAGAAAGAAAAGGAGTATGCTAGTATTATTATTACTAATGACTAATATTAATAATCATTTTATTATTATGAAATTAATTTTTTTAACAACATACTACGACATCTAACAACTGAAAGCTAAAGTAAACTGGTTGGCTACATCCAATTCCTGAAAAATAAATTTCCGATATTCCATCATCACCAAGAAGCCCATGAATTTCCATTTCCATCTATTCCAATAAATGCTTTTTCTCTTAGTTAAATGCCATACCCTTGGGTGATCATGTCTCTAAAAAGAGATAAAGATCTGGGCAGAAGACTTACCCGCAGTAGATTGCTATTACCTTCTACGATAGTCTAGTTGTTAACTCAATCCGTCCTGCTATTTAACTCATAGCTAGAGGGAGAAGCGGCGGATTAATACCTCTCCAAAGGTTATTTGCGCATATGTGAATGCAAATGCATTCCACTAGAATTCGAATGCGGCTCTCTGATTTCTCGTTCTGAGACAATATCCAATACACCACAACGCACATAGGAAACCAATGAAAAGCCTATTAGGACTCAAGTTCAACCCAGACCTCAACGGAAATTTATATATAAAATCCATCGCTATATATAAAGAAACAGAGAGAGAGAGAGAGAGAGAGAGAGAGAGCAAGAGAAAGAAAGAAAGAGTGAAAGGGAACATGGAAGTATTATTATTATTAATGACCAATATTATTAACCATTTTATTATTATGCAATTCCTTTTTTCACAACATACTACGATATGTCCAAAATTTGATGTCTTTCATAGAGAAGAAGGTGCTGAAAATATCTCGAATCGATGAAAATGTACTTGAAGAATAATGTGATATTCAGTCAGATTTTGCAAAGTGGTTCGGGCAGGAAACTATTCAGCACCTCCTCGTATATATGCAGTAGAAACTTTTTGACTGAGGTTACACTCCTGACCTTTTCTAGCTATCTTTGCATTTAGGTATTCTTTGGATCGAAATGAACAGACTCTTGGTGATTCTCTATGACTTAAAGGCATTACATATTGCCTCAGGGAGCAATGACTGACTCAATCGTACTTCTAAGCCGAAGACGATAAGAAGTTCGGTTTTATGGGAAAACGGCAAATATCAGTTTTAGTGTTTCTCTCATTCAATAAGTATTCCTTTCTTTCTTTTTTTTCTCTCTTTCTTTCTTTCACACAAAGACTCGCACATACAGACAATAATTTTCCTCCGCTAAATACAGCTAACGCAAATACGAATACATACCTAAAAGACATTGTGTCCGTCACACACTCATACACACAATTTTTTATTTCTTTCTTCTTTCTCTCTTTTTATCTTTCCGTTTCTTTCATACACGCGCATGCGCAGACACACATCCTCACTCCTTTTAAAGTGAGCAAATAATTTTCCTGTGCTAAGCAAATACAGAACAACGAATGTACGTACACATACGCAGCAGAAATACAATGATGCCATCACACACACACACACACACACACACATGGACGCACTCATACAAAGACATGCACAAAATTAGACTTTCGAGAACACCCATTCACAAATACATATACACACATACGCCTCTGCGCGTATCCCTCAAAAAACATAGTCACACACACACTTTTTTCAGATGACTTGAACATGTATGAAAGAAGTGAGGGGCGGACTTTATATAACTAGTGTCCGCACTAAATCATCACGGAAAAAATTAAAGAAAAATATTATTCCATTAAAAATACCCGTGGATAACCACACCTGCTCAGGGAAAAATGAGTTCCCCTCATAGAATGCAGGAAAGCCCCCCCAAAATAAGAATACATGATCGCCCAAGCGTGTATCACGACCAGGCAGAAGATTATCCAGCAGTAGGTTGCCATTGCTTTATCCTGGTTGCCAGCTAAGGCTATAAAACACAATCTGTCCTATTATTTAACCCATAACTGAAAGAAAGAAATGGATTAATACCTTTCCCATGGGTATTTGCGCGTAAATGAACGCAATGAATTCAACTGGAATTCGAACTCTTCTCTCCGATTTCTCGTTCCGATATCTACTGCACCACAATGCAGATAGATACTCACAAATACTTCTGATTGCGCACAGAAACACACACTCTCAAAAACACAAAGCGCATACTCAGACAAGCTTACATGCCTAAGCACATACATACACGCACGCATAAACACAAACACACATCTTTGTGTACATGATACTATTGAATTGTATACGAAAGGCAAACAAACAAATTTGTAAGGGTTTAATATATTAAAATTAATTATCATTATTTAATCATTTTATAATTAGAAATGCAACTAAGATAATTCAATAGTACACACATCAACGTGCACGTATACACAAACCAATGTATGCATAAACCAATATATAGACATACACTAAGACAAGCGCCTTTGATCGTCTTGGTAATTGTTCTGATGAGCTCTACGCTATGGTGCGTCGACTTTTTGAATTTAAGCGCAGTATTGGTCTTGTATCGAGAATGGGGTTCTACAGAAGGATGCTGAGGATATCATGGACCCAGTATGTGAGGTTTTGGAAAGGATGGAAAAGAAAAGGAAACTATTATTAAACACCAGGAAAATATATCTAATGTTCCTGGGACATGTAATTAGGAAGGAGGGCTTTGAAAAAATTATACTCAAAGGTCAGACAGAAGGAAAGAAAGACAGGGGAAAGCTGCGTGTAAGCTACTTGATGGGCCTGAGCAAGTGGATGGCAAAGCGAGGTTTGGGTGGGGTAACAGGAGAAAAGCGTGCTAAGAGCCAGAAGCGATAGGGAAGCCTGGAAGGGAATGATCGCCTACGTCTTGAAGGGACACGGCACATAGAAGAAGAAAAAGAAGAAGAAGAAGATATAACCGTAAATTCTTTGCTAACAGTTTCTTTTCTTGCTTGTGAAATCCTCTTCCGACTATCGCAACTTTAATCTTCACAAATTCGAATGCAATACCAATTACTATCTACTGCCTTTTTGTTTACTCTTCAACTGCTATCCTTAGTAATGTTTCTGCTTTCTTGCTTTCTAATTCTTCCGCACCAATAACCCATCGTGCCTTTGGCTTTACTGCATTCTATGAGGGGAACTCGATTAAGAAGAAAGAATATAAAAGTCTAGCAGCTGCTTTCTGATCTAGCACTAACAACTCAAGGCCAAAGAAAACTGGTTGGCCACATTCAATCCCCGAAATAACAAATTAACGACATTCCATCATCACCAACAAGCCCATGAATTTCCATCTAATCCAATAAACGCTTATTCTCTTAGTTAAATGCCATACGCTTGCGCGATCACGTCTCTTAAGAGACATGAAGGACGGGCAAGAAGATTTACCCGCAGAGATTGCTATTACTTTCTACAGTAGTCTAGTTGTTAACTCAACCTCTCCTGGTATTTAACTCATAGCTAGAGGGAAAAGCAACGGATTAATACCTTTCCAAAGATTATTTGCGCTTATGTGAATGCAACGGATTCAACTGGAATTCGAACTCGGGTCTCCGATTTCTCGTTTCCAGGCCCCACAAAGCACATCCGAAAATTAGAGAATTCTTAATGAGTTAATCACCAAATGTGGACATTACATAAAATACATATTATATGTCTTACCACCGGACTAGCATATTGATTTATTAATGATTTTTTTCCCAGTTGAACCTTACGTAACAGTACAACGATTAGTAGTTGAGTCCACACACAGGGTTCTTCCCTGAGCAGGTGTGGTTATCCACGGGTATTTTTAATGGAATAATGTTTTTCTTTAATTTTTTCCGTGATGATTGAGTGCGATTCACTGGTTATATAAAGTTCGCCCCGCACTTCTTTCATACATGTTCAAGTAATCTGAAACAAGCGTGTGTGTGAAATTCGAGTTACTCCAAGAGCTTGTGGTGATACCGGGCAAAGAAAGGGACCGGATGTTCGCACTCTCACGACCAGAAAGCAAATGAACAAAACTCGTCGGTGCGCACCCCAGCTCCACGCAGATGTTCCGGTTGAAAACGAAAAATTAATTAAATTTCAAATTCCAGTTCGCGAGCCTACGAGAATTTTATTTATCGGAAGCCCAGAATTAAATACGAGTGTGAATTCCCAAATGATCTGCTGGGATCCACATAGACGAAATAAAAAGCCGATGCACCAAAGCTTCGACAGAGAGACCGACAGAGACAGACTCTAGAGAGACGAGTTTAATTAGTATCTCCCTTACCCGACGTCAAGCGAATTACTATGCTCGCCTCCCTTCCTTATAATCTTATCCTTCTCTGTCTCAAACTACTTACCGACCAAAGGAGCGAATACATCAAAGACATTCCTAATTTACAACGCTCCTACTATCATACGCAAAACTCTCTTTTCAGCTTTTATTGCTATGAACATTTTAACATCCATTGGACCCATATTTAAAGGATTACTTTAATTGTAAAACCTTAATTGATATGTGTATATATAAAATGTTATTTCTAAACTCAATTTGCTTTTCTTGATTTATAATATTTTTATGACTTATAGCGGGCTATCTACAACGAGGCCAAATTCCGTTAATCTGCAACAACATACAACTACTCTTCACTAGGACGGATAACCCACTATAAGCTATCCTTTCATGCAATTTAACGTCGGTAAGCTTTTTTCTTACTCCGAGCCAATATCTAATGCACCATAACGCACTTAGGAAACAAATGAAAGGCCTATTAGGACTCAAGACAAGGTAAATCTATATATACAACCCATCGCTAAAAAAATGCTTTACTGTTTCAATAATTACATGAACCCTTTCTATGCTTAATCTTTACAAGAGTCAAAATCAGAAAATAGAGTACTGCTGTTATATCTGCACTGGAGCAGCTTAGTCTTCACTTTACAGTTTTGATAGCATTTATGTAACCCAGTAGTTGAATATTGACTTCCACTTTCCCCACAGACTAAACAACGCAAGTCTCTCGCTGTTCTATTGCTATTTCAATAGCAAATGTTCAGACGAGATACATTCATTAGTATCACCAACTCTCATTCACCCACCACGCTACGTTCATTGATGGGAATCGCTATCGTTTTCTTTGTGTTCTATTAATAAAGAGTATGTTTTACTTGGATAGCTTCTTCCCAAGCACCTTTCGAAAATTAAATATTGATGTCATTGAGTTAATATATATATACTGTATGTTCGGGCTTACGATTCGCATTTTTGTTCTTACAAAATACTCTGAAAATACGTGTGCGTCTTTCAAGACAAATGTATCCGTTTCCCCCAAGATATAGATGGTATTGGGGACCATTTCTTGTACATCGCTGACAATAGTGGTGGCTCTGCAGATGATTAGAGCTTTTATATGAATCGGCAGTAACGAGTTTTATGGATTTGGAGAAGAATAAAATTTCTTTGATCTACATTTTTACAAGCACATTCTTAAAATTTTAATTCATTTTTATGAAAATAAAACCAGCCTTGGACAATGAAAGAGATATAGTATATTTACTAAGCACTAACTAGTACGCCATTGTCATGAAACAAATTGAATGTGTGGTTAATATAAACAATACGTGACGCCACTATGTAAGGGACCCACAATGAATGTGTTGTTGCATCAGAATTACTTTCTTTCTAAGAAAATTCTATTCAGTATTAGGGCGCGTCTTCCAAGTCTCCAGCGTCCTGTAAGACAGACAATACGGCATATATGTACCCTTGTGCAAATTAACTGAAATAAAACGAAAAATGTCTATCCAGGACCTTTCTACTTTCCTTGAGCACGTATACGTAGTTACTAGGTGTTGTTTTTCTTTTCCGACGAGGATTACGGCCATATCACATTGTTAAGCAACGTTGAGCCTGGTCAGTACTTAGATGGGTGACCACTTCGGAATACCAGGTGCTGTAAGCGTTTAGTGACGGATGTGCGTTGTGCTGCAGTGGATATCGGCTCGGAAAGAGAAATCGGTGAGCCGAGTTCGAATTCCAGTTGAATATCCTGCATTCACTTAAGCACTGGTACCCTTGGGAAAGGTATTAATCCGTCCATTCCCTCCAGTTATGGGTTAATAACAGGGTAGGACTTGGGGACCCTGCCCTTAAAAACAAATCCCAATGAATCTTGATACTCAAAAAGAAAAAAAAGTATTAGACACAAAACTTATATAAAAACAATAATAAATTGTTGGAAGAAAAAGGTATCACCAGCAACAAATAAATAAAATTTAGTTGGCAATAAATAACCCGCCGAGGTTGATATGCCATAAAAACAAAACAACCAACCAATCTTTTCCGACCGCATTTGTTTTTTCGTCTTGATGACACGACTGACAATTGAAAGGCTGATACTAATAATATCCGTGATCTCTATGTAAGGCTTGCCAATGTGTTCGTGCAGAGTTACTATTTTCATGTGCTTCCTTGAACTAACCTTAATTGCTGATAATGTTGAACAACTAGTCCACAGTTGGGACAGTGGTGTTCTAGCATGATAAAATCTTATTCAATAACCGATGACGCAATATTTTTCAAGGCCAAAAAATTTCGTCATACTCTCCGAAAATAGATTCATATTACTGCACATCCATGCAAAGACCTTAATCTAAGAAAAAATAAAAATCTATTAAACTCTGTCACTCCAGTGGATATAAAACTGAACGTATTGTGAAAGAAAAACGCACTAAAGCAGTTGTTTCAATTAATATGCAAAAGGATATCCATGTATATATATTTTTTTTTCTAAACATATACTGCTTTTAACCCACACTCAATAAAATCACTTTTAAATCTGGCCAGAACATATTACATTGCATTTGAATACATGGTTCTGTTGTCATTTCGCGTCATCATGCGGTGTGACATCATAGAACCGCATTGCAAATTTGAGAACTGCGTTTGTTATTTTTGGTAACTATTGCCGTTGCCTAGTGGAGTTTTATATCAGCACAAAATCGTCGGTGATGGTGGATGTTATTGTGTTACCCTCTTGGTGACCTATCTGAAGATGGCTCATGTGAGCCGAAAGCTTAGAAACAAATTAATAAATAATTATCCAAACGTTGGATAATTTTTGTCTTTATTTTCAACTGAAATTAAAGCCAAAATACAACGTTTTGAACGGCTCATGATTAAACATAATAGGCATTCATTGTCTCTTATATTTAACAGTATATTTTTAGAAAATTATTTGCTGCCTCGATACACAATATATATATATATATATATATATATATATATATATACATATATATATATATATATATAACAATACATACTTATACAATTTGTATGAATTTGATTTGGTCATCTGTGTTTCGAAGGTTGATTTTTCTTTTTATCTAGCAAAAGCAGGAAAAATACAAGTGTGCAGCACTTTGATGGTATTTTAAGACCCCTGCTATTTCAATGAATATATTCTCTAATAAATATTGCATTGTAAATAGGAGAAATATAGTTTATTTCTGAAATTTGATGATTTTACCACGAGAAAAGAAACGGGGAACGAGCTAGTATATATAGCAGTCAAGTTATTGGTAATTTCTTTTTTTTCAATTTAGATGCGTAAATATTGTGATGGATTTCAAGAAAAAAAATAATCTCGAAGGAGAAAAAATATTGCAAAGTCACTGTGTGACTGGCAAACAATGTTGGAAACTGCGACAAATTTAAACAGATTAGAGAAAAACAAAAACAGTAATTGAAAACATTGGTAAGACAAAAACAAGAAAAACAAAACTGACATTAACAATGTCGCAAAGAGATTTAAGAAAAAAAAATAAAAAGATAATAAGCAAGAAATGTGGATTGTCCAGCTAGAAAAATATTTGAAGACCTTAGTAATTTGAATGTAAACAAAGACAAAAGTTGCAGAATATTAAGAACATTGGCTAAAACATTAAAAGAGTCAAGCTTCTACACTTAAGTCAACAACATAAAGAGAAATGTATAAGTTGGGAGAATAATAAAACTCCCAAGTTTGACTGATAAATGTAGAGATTTATTGGTTTAGCTTGATCGATAGGCAGCAAGATGGACCCATATTGGAAATAAACTAGCTACACGTATTACACTTTAATTATCATATATCCCTTTAAAGGTGATACTGATGCCATGCTAAATACAAACAATTATTAGAAAACATATTTTTAGTGGTACAGAACCAAATAATGAAATTATTTAATTTAAACATTTTATCCAGACAGATACGATTGGGCCCTTGTCGTCAAAAATGACGGCAAATATTCATATCGATATACCGTCTAAAATAACGGTAACATATATACTGGTATACCTATTACTGAGTATCTTACATTAAAACATAACAAAAATATTCTACACCCCACTGACTGTGACAGGGGGGTTATATATATTAGTGTACGGAGAGAGTAGATAATTTTCTAAAGATATTGTTAAGTATAATACACAATGAATGTCTATTATGTTTAAAAATAAGCCGTTCTAAACATCGTATTTTGGCTTTAATTTCATCTGAAATTAAAGCTAAAATACGATGTTTAGAAAGGCGCATGATTAAAAATAAGAGACATTTATTGTCTTTTATATTTAACAATGCATGTCTACACACACACACACACACACACACACACACACACACACACACACACACACACACACATATATATATATATATGTATATATATATGCGGCAGAAGCTTTCCTAACTGGTAGTAAATTTTAGTAACATGTAGTACAGATAATGGCGCTTCGCTATTGTCTCTCTAATAAACTGAGCCGAGGATGCCTCTCTCCTTGGATGTGACAGGAAGAAAATTACATATATATATATATATATATATATATATATATATATATATATGTAATTTTCTTCCTGTCACATCCATATATATATATATATATATATATATATATAAAGTATTATCCTTAGTAATTTGTAAAATTAATTCTACGGGAGATCGTAATCCGATGAGAACTCAATGTTAGAATTTAACAGTGTATTATAATAGAAAAGAAATTGGACGAAGTTAAAATTCAAGTGTTGATAATTTATTTCTTGAATATTTTGTAAAAAGATATTCAGCTCTTGAGACCGAAAATTTTACAAAAAGGAATGGGTTGGATTTATCCAGACGAAAGCAATAGTGGGAGAAGGGGAAAAGAAAAACAATTTTAGCGATCGGAGAGGGGGTTAGATATACAGTATTAATCTTTAAACACTGATGTCACACTTAGAATACCGCATTTTATCCAAGGCAATAAGATAATCTTGGATTGAACTTTCAGTTGGACCATTCTCAAATACAGGACAGTAAATTTAGGGGTCTTATTTCAGCTAGAAAAACGAATTGTTAGATTTTTATATTAATTAGGACGGCAATAATAATATCTTCATAATATAAATAATAATCTTTTTGTTGTATGAGAATAATATTACTATCAAGTATGATAACGATACAATGCAGCAGATGTTGAAGGTGATAAAAAAACCTTAATCCCTTAATTATTATTATTCTTAATAATAATAACATTAATAATACTTAAAATTACATATGATTATTACAATTTCCTTCAAGCAAAGATTACATTTGTTCCAGGAGTTGTTAGCAGTTTGTGCATGTCCGATGATCCTCCATTTAATTTGTTTGTGAGGTGAGTCCTTTACAAATTCGTCCAGTTTATTTCACATTATATATATATATATATATATATATATATATACTAGCAGTATAGCCCGGCGTTGCTCGGGTGTAATGAAAGTTTTAAAACTAATCCATGGTCCTGGGGCTCAGATTCTTTGGACGTTGGCACGAAAGACTAAAAAGCAATAGTTGTTTCCAGTTAAAGCAAAACCGTAGACTGAAAGAAAAATGAATGGATGTAAGTTAAATTTTGATTTTCTGGTATCGATATCAAATAAGTTTTTTTTAGTCGTAAACTGAATTTTGAAGGCTAAATAAGTCCTGTGAGTAAATGGTATCATGGCTGAGACTAAGAACTACAATTAAACCTACTTAGAGCCAAATCCGAAGCAAAAACTGAAATAAAAAATACAGGCATGGAGGCAGATAAACAGGCACACACACAAACATCTTGCCTTATATATATATATATATATATTATGGATTTTCTGCACTATTGTAAGAATTGCAACCTTGAAACTTCTGAATATTGTTTTTTATGTCTTTGTCTATGAGTGTATCAAATTTGTTTAAAATCGGACCCCCTGATTTTTTCGATTATCGATTTTCGATATTTATCTGGGGTACCTCAACACAAACCTAGCTAAGAACACTGGCATACACTTATAGTACAACTGTGTATATCTTCAAAAACATCGGTTCAGCTGTTTCGGAATCTATAACGGTAACGGTAACGGACACATACACAGGCTCACACACGCACATACACACACAAAGTTCCATTTATAAATAAGTTTAGATATATATATATATATATAAAACGATCTTTTTTTATATTAGAGAGGATTTTGCAAAGTTATCACTTTGTCACCTTGGCAAATATGTTTCAAATAATGGAATTGGCCTCAGTTGATGTCGGTATCAATCAAACAGAAAACAAGGGGTCCATCGTTAAAATAGATGTATGCATGAATAGAAATTAATTCCCCAAAAAACAAAAAAAAATAACAAAACAAAAACAGTGAAAAGGGAAACAACTAATATTAATGCTGAAACGGTAGACAAATTAAATTAATCAATAGCTAAATGACTAGTAACAGTTATACAGTGCCAAGTAGCTCACATTGTCATGTCAAATAAGATGATAATTTGTTCTGATTATGGAGTGGACTTTTGAACAACGCAGGGTTTGGTTTTAAATGCAGCTACTTAGTTACTCACTGTAGTTAGATGCAGAGAAAATTGCGTGATCAGTTTATCGAAAAACGGCGAAAACAGTCGTAGGAAACATTCTGGTAGAGATCTGTACGTTGTTCAATGTGAACGCCAGCTACTAGACATTTTTTAATTGTAAAAGCGAAGAGAACCAAATAACGTTTCTCCTTGTAGCTGTGGGTTGCTAGACTGGCCAGCAGGTAACGTAATTCCTTTTTTACAGAGTTTAAATTATTTTTCGCGTCAACTAGAATAATAAGGTCACTGTTCACTGGTTTCTTCGACTTATCAGAGATATAATATACAGGGGGTAGACAAGATAATAGAAACACCTCGTACCATAATAGCATAATTTAGAAAATTCGTTTAAACTGTCAAATGCTTGTATATTTTTATGATTGTTGTTTTAATATTAATAGTGCTTCATTTTTTGCTGAAGTTGTTTTTCTTTTTGGATATTATTTAAATAAGATTATAAAAATCAACACAAGTTTATTTAAGAATTTTACGTGGTCAGCTTCATCCTATGGTTCAGGAACAATTTCTGGAGGGAAATGCCATCTTTTAGGATAATAATGCACCCATTCATACTGCTAAGGTTGTAGCTGAATGATACGAGGAACATTCTAGTGAAGTAGAAAATCTTATATGGCTACCACAATTACTAGATGTAAACATCATTGAACAATTTATGGTTCATTTTAGGAAAACAAGTGAGGAGTCGATATACATTACCATCGTAATTGAAAGAATTGGAAACTGTTTTAGTATGAATTTATATATGAATCGATCTCACCCAGAATTCAAGCTTTAATTACTACCAAAGGTGGTTTTACCAAATAAAGAAAAATAAAATTAGTTGAAATTTTAAGGTGTTTTTATTATTTTGTCCACCCACGGTATAAAAATGTCATCTCCAAGTGTGCTTTGAAATGTTTATTGCGTCACTATAGCAAATTTTCATACGGGACAAGGCCGACTGAATTAAAGCGTAGGTTCGTGAATTTGGTGACATAGTAGTTTTGACTTCAATTTCCGTATCAGGCAGTGTATACTTAGACTTTAGATGACATCACTGGGTCGGTGAAACGAAGACAGTCTACCTTTGAAAATCAAATAAAATGTGTATGTTCCAAAATCATGAAGTAGACGAAAATCTATATAGCCATTTTAGATTTATGAAACAACTAGCAGTATATCCCGGCGTTGCTCGGTTATAATGAAAGCTTTAAAACTAATCCATGGTCCTGGAGCTCAGACTCAGATTAAAGAATATTTATGTGAAGTTTGGTGAGAATCGGATAAAAATTGTAGATTTGTATGAAGAATATACAGACAAAGAGACACACACACACACACACACAATCATCTTGCCTATTTGGATTTGTATAAAGGACATACAGACAGATAAACAGACACACACACAAACACCTTGCCTTATATATATATATGGATTTTCTGCACTATTGTAAGAACTGCAACCTTGAAACTTCTGGATGTCGTTTCTTATGTCTTTGTCTATGAGTGTATCGAATTTGATTAAAATCGGACCATTCCTTCAATAACCAGATTTTTCGATTATCGATTTTCGATATCTATCGGGGATACCTCGACACAAATCTAGCTAAGAACACTCGCATACGCTTATAGTACACCTGTTTCAAGAAAATCGGTTCAGCCGTTTCGGAGTCTATAGGTAACGGACACATACACACAGACACACACACAGAGACAAAGTTTCATTTATAAATAAGTTTAGATGGCCAACCTCGTACAGTATTACCTTTGTATCATACAAAGTACACCTTTTTAAAATTCACATGTCTCTTCCAGAGTCGTTTCCATTTCTCAAAACGGTCTGAAAACCCCTCTCTAAGGTCAGCTGTCTCACCGTGGTCTTTTTAGTCTGGTCCGTGGTCAGATATCCCTAATTCGCCATCGATAACTATGTTGTAATGAGCCAAATACGAGCTGTAACAAAGAAAAGAGTGCTGGATTGCTACGTGATGTCAGTTCTTCAATACGACAGTGAATGCTGGATAATATATTCGAAAATGAGGACAAAACTGGAAGCGGTCAAAATGTGGTTCTACAGAAGGATGCTACGGATAGCGTGGACTGAGCATGCATACAACGATGAGGTGTTGGAAAGAATGGCAACAAAAAGGAAATTGATACTGAGTATCAGGAAGAGACAACTGAAGTTCCTGAGACACGCAATGAGGAAGGAGAGCCTAGAGAACCTGATACTGACTGGTCAGATAGAAGGAAGGAGAGACAGAGGAAGGCAGCGGATAACATATTTGCAGGCTCTGATCAGGTGGATGACGGAACGGGGGTTGCCAGTAGCAACAGGAGCAAACATACTAAAAGCCACAAGGGATAGGGAGACATGGAGAACCATGATCGCCTACGTCCTGAAGGGACAGGGCACATAGAAGAAAAAGAAGAATGAAGCTGATCCAGATGGCCGAGTGAGGAATTTTAGTCAAATACGTTCTGTATGTCATTTTTAAGCTACTCGTTTAATCGCTGTAAACGTTACTGCCACACAGTTTATATGTTCATTCAGTGATTTGGGAAACATAGCTCTTCACATCTTCCTCTTCATTGTAGTTTTAAGTAATATTTGTCTCTTTACTATATCTCCTAGTACTTGTTATCCTAGTCATTTCCATAAGATTACTAAGTACGTTATTCGCTGGTTGCTTTTGACTCTGTTGCTTTCAATATGTACTGTGAGAGTCAAATATTTCAAGCAATCTTTCCTCAGTATATCACCAGAATTTTCTACTGCCTATGATATGTCACTTTTATTTCAGTTCTGGAATTTGGATTTTTCTTTTTATTAGACTAGTTACACCCAAGTTTAATGAGATCAAGTTAACCTACTATTTATCTCGTATTTGGAGGAGAAAGTACGAAGGTATGCCTTTCAAGAGGACATTTGTGCGAAAGTGAATCCCACAGACTAGACTGGAATAAGAACTCAAATCAATAACTCTACTTTTCGAATCAATAACTGTTACCTCACTTGATTAGTAATAAAAAATAAAAAATTAGAATAAATAAAAAAATAAATAAAATAAAATAAAAATATATAACATTCCACTGAATACTGGTAAAATGAAATTAATAAACACTTGATGATTGGGAAAAAGGAGTCCCGAATTTTTTTCTCAAATGTTTGGAAATCTGTAAGAACGTGTGTTGTCCATATCATAAAAAGTCAGGCTTTATGTAAGACGTAACACTTCCCCATGTAAGCATGCATAAGTTAAAAGTAATCATTTATATTTCTCGATAGCGCCGAAAAGTTGAAAACGCCACAATTTAACTGATTAGACTTTAATTATCTCTGATATACTAAATGTACAAGTTCAGAAATAAGGGATTGATCTTAATTTTCCGTTCGTTTTCTACTTAATATATTAAAAACTAGACGATATAACTGAAAGTCCAGACAAGACGCAAATTTCAACAAACACAATCCACTATTTCATTTACGCTTGGAATTTTATTGTCATACTTATTTCTTTAACTGTGAATTCCTTGTCAATTATATGGTCGTAATCTCTGTTTCTGCAGTGGTTTCAGAAGAGAATAAGATTGACAGGCTGTAGTTGCTAACTTCACATACAATCGGGGAGCCGAGTTCGAATTCCAACTGAATTCATTGCCTTCACTTACGCGTAAATGCCCTTGGGAAAGGTATTAATCCGTCTCTTCCTTCCAGTTATGGGTTAAATAACAGGACAGATTGGGTTCTATAGCCTTGGTCGGCAACCAGTCTACCGCAGAAAGCAATGGTAACCTACTGCGGGATAATCTTCTGCCCAGTCAGTCATGTCTCTTTCGAGACATGATTGCCCAAAACGTGTATCACCTATGGCACTTAACTGACTGACTATAGTAAGGTCTGCTTGTTATAAACTACAAGCTAGATGGAGAAGTGCATCAATACATTCCTAAAGTTCTAACTAGAGTCTGAAAAAGTACTTATTGAATCTGGAATCACCCCTGTTAATTGGAATGTGTGTTCTCAATTTTTAAGCAACTAAAACAGTGTTACGGTTATTGAAACAACTCTAGTATTATATGGGCCTGTGTATGACAGTAAACTGCATCCGGCAGCAAGACCTCTGATTAGGAGGTTGTAATGTTGTTCCCTGGTCTACCATAGCTCGGAGGGTCTCAGCTATGGGCAAATAGATAAACTCTCAAACCGGGGTCAAAACACCATGAAAGTATAAAAATAGTGTTTTATAGAAATATATATATAAAAATAGAATTTTTTAGAGAAATATACATTTCTGAATGAAAAATATAAGCAACAATACATTTTAAGGAACAAAATATTATCAGAAATACAGTTTTGAATACAAAACTAGAAAACATCTTCAGTTAAAAAATTCATTAAAATCTGACTAAATCAGCCTTCTCACTATAACGGAACATTAAAAAAAACCCCTACAACCCCACTTTTTGGCGTTAAATAACCCACAGAAGTTGATATGCCGTTAAACAAAACTCAAACAAAAGCTCTAATATTATATAAAAGCATTATAACTTATCCTTATATATTTTTCAGCAGGTCTATTAATGATTGAAAAACATTATGGTTATACATTAATGTTGAACAGATGAACATGTAATGCAAAATAGTTGACAAGAATATTCGTCTACTTGAGAAGGACATGCGAATATGTGATGTCTTTATCAATTCAGAACTGACTAAAAAATATGATCACTTCTTTTCATGCTGTTTTTCATTTGCAAAATCACCGCTATTCGTGATCGGTAGTGGCACCAGTTGATGCAAGCTACAAATTTTAAATTGATGTTGTCACTAAATTTGTATACATTTGAAGTGGAAGTGTGGCTAAAACTTTAAATGAAGCCAGCATAACAAAAAAATTACTAAGGCAGGCAGTTAAATTTATACTCTTACCATTTCTTTACGCCTCTACAGAAATGTATTTTTTGCTTTAATTGTTTAACTTAATTGGTTTTAATTTAGTTTTCGTTTAATTCAATTGACTAATCAGAACGAACTAATTCAAAGTAATATTCTAGGTCATTTTTAGCTGGAAGGGAGTTAGATTCATCATTCCTTGAAGGTAATTTTACGAAGAAGGCAAAATTCTTAGAGCACATCTATCTTGTTATACTATTATTGTAATTTTAAATGTACAAGGTTATCGAAATAGTAACATTTCCCTGCAATTGCTTTTCTAATAAATCTACTTTTGCAGTAATATTAAAATTTGGTTGAATAACTGGTAGAATATAGAATGGTGAATAGGTCGAGACTGTTTTGACATATAATACCCTTCCTGATATTTGTCTATATTTCTGAGATAAGGTAGTATTTACAGTATTTACATTATTCGGACTATTGTCCTCATCTTTGTGATCATTTGTACATTTTGGCTGTTGAACCCTCCGGTCTTTTTCAGGTGCTAAGCATTTTGAACAGAACTCTTTATTACAATCGCTGGGGTATATAATCTCTATCCTTTTTGCGTAGAGCCTCTTACGGACACATAGCACAGTAGATATAGATGTTGGTTAGTTCCTTTGACTTGACCCAAAGACTTGTGAGTTCAATACCAAGCTACAGCAGTGGTGAACAAGTAATTTATCGGGTTAGATGGAGATAACTCATGTCAACCAAAAAGTGGCTCTCCGCAAAAGGGATAAAGATGAAGGTGATTGTAATAAAAGGTTCTGTTCAAAATTCCTAGAATCTGACGAAAGCTGGAATATACAACGGCCGAAACATCGTACAAATGGCAACAAAGATGATGATAATAGTTCGAATAATGTAAATCCCTACTGATATTCACTCATAGAAGAGTTAACGATTTTTCAAAGAACCCGTTATAAGTGAAATGATTAAACTTGTCTGATCTTAATTAAAACATTCGGACAAAATAAATAAATAAATAAATAAATAAAATAAAAAAAAACATTAAGTAGTCATGATAAAATTCTACCGGACATATCGGCATAACATAAATTCACTCACATATAAGCCAATATAGTTAACACGATAAGCGCAATAATTACATAAACAGGAAGAATTATATTCGCTCCTGAATCGATAAACAGTTGAATACTCGCGTTTCTTTGCAAGCCATCGATCTTCATACACGGAAGTTCTCAAATAACACTGAGAGACACACATGCTTACGCATGCGTACTCGTATCTCCCTTTCCCTCCTCTCACAAAACACAAGTGATCACTCATTGTTGCTAGTGTTGCAGACAGGCATTGAATTTTTCTAATAATGGACTGACTTCTTGCAATGATCTTACAAGTTTAGCCTGCACTTTGGCCGTGGCGCCACCGGTGTCATTAATAATATCCTGCTAACTCTTTGTGAGTTACATTAAAGAAAAGAAATAAGACGCCGCTATTGTTTTAATGCTTAGAAATTGCGTGCGAAGGTCAGGTTCTATTCCCTATATTAGAATATTTCAAGAGTCATGTTCTAACCAACGTGCTTATGTTGAGAATATATTGTTTCTTGACTGACAATTTTTATTTGTAATATTAGTTTTGGCCCAGAGATATATTGATGCCCATGTGTGCTTATTTATTAATATACCGTATTAGGCAACTGTAAATATATTAACTCGTACATGC
Source organism: Ascarosepion bandense (assembly GCA_037127315.1). Taxonomy (NCBI): domain Eukaryota; kingdom Metazoa; phylum Mollusca; class Cephalopoda; order Sepiida; family Sepiidae; genus Ascarosepion; species Ascarosepion bandense. The sequence goes on from JBBBDQ010000202.1 coordinate 3,024,877, forward strand.
TTGGATGAATCGCATGAATATACGGGATATTTTGATTGAATTACTTCATACTTCTATCTTTGATGGTTTGGTCGCATACTTTGAGCAAATGACGGCTGCATACCAACATAGATTCTGTATAGTAAGCTGAACACTGAACATTGTCAGGATACCTTACACTATGTTTCAAGGACGTTTGCAAGAAGGACCGGAGACTCACAGGTATCAATTCTGGTTGCTGGGAAAAGCCAACAGACGATCACGGTAACTGACGCCATGCTTGTCCAAATAGGATCATATAAGATGAGAAAGAGCGAAAGCAATAGATGGATAAATGAAAAAACGTAAGAAACAGAGAGAGCAATCTGAGACCTTCATTCCAAACATGAGCTTCCTGTATAATACCTGCAGAAAGGGTTATATACAAAGATCGGACTGTTAAGCTATTTTTGCAACATGAAAATATATTGAACAATCAGAATGCTACAATTATCTCGCAAAATAAACGGATATATAATATATTCCATGTTCAGGGTGTCGGTTTTAAAAGTAGATATCGCGTGATTCAATGAGCAAGTTACATGCTTTGTAGCTATTGCAGTTTTATCAATGCGATCTCAGCACATTTGACCTCATTAATCTAAGTTTTATTAATGTCTGTTCAGTGTTGTTACATATTAACATTTCATATTATTTTAATGTCTAAATGGTTGAATTCACTTGTTTTCAAGAGAAATCAAAATTTGTAAGATTTTATTAGAAACTAAAGACTACTTAACCGTTAAGTGCGATTGGTTTTGCTATATAACAGTGAGTGATAGATAAGATAGACAATGATGAAAGATAGACTTGCTCAGAATACCATAAACGAATTTTAAGTGAAATTATAAAAAAAAAAACACGTTTATAGAAAGAACCAAAAGTGACATTTGAAATTTCTAAGATAAATGATGAGGAAAGTGTGCTTAGAAAATGCAACACTCACAAAATCTATGTGTTAGGGCGCCGCTCCTATTTGACTACAAATGGACTGTTCCCATTGCTATATATAGCAATGGTGGATTCTCTACAGGAGGAGTCGTAGAGAGTCACTTGAGGGTCTCTAATGAGTTACTGAAGAGTCAGTGCGAGTCAGTGAAGAGTTAGTCACACTTCCGGTGTAGTACCGGAAGTAATCACGTATACACACGTGTTACGACGGATTGGACTCTTGTATCTTTCTATTGTAAATATTACTAAGCACTTCGGTACATACTAACCGTTTTTCCGCGGAATACAGCTTATATTCTGATTCTGTTGTCGAGTTATTCATTTATACTTGGCGACATAACACTATGGAAGGCAATAGGTGGAGAAGAAATCAGAGAATAACCTACCTGACAAACATGTGGATGGCAGCGATAGAAAGGACCGGAAGTTGGGGAAAGCCTGATTGCCTACGTCCTGAAGGACAGGGCACATAGAAGAAAAAATGTGTGTGAACTACTTGGAATTTATATGGAAACAAATAAAAGAACACCATTTTTCTCTTAAAAAAGTTCTGTGATTAGAATATAGAAAAAGGGAATGAAGTTCCAGTGAAGGAATTGCATGTGAAAAGGAATTGCATGTGAAGTTCCAGTGAAGGAATTGCATGTGAAAAGGAATTGCATGTGAAGTTCCAGTGAAGGAATTGCATGTGAAAAGGAATTGCATGTGAAGTTCCAGTGAAGGAATTGCATGTGAAAAGGAATTGCATGTGAAGTTCCAGTGAAGGAATTGCATGTGAAAAGGAATTGCATGTGAAGTTCCAGTGAAGGAATTGCATGTGAAAAAATCGTATGCATAAAACTAGAACATCAGCTGTAAAATATTCTTAAAAGTTCTAATACTTATACAATGATGTGACAAATGTCACAGATTATGTATCAAATATCATGTCTATATTTCTGCGATGAGGCAGTATTTCCAGTATTTCCATTATTCGGACTATTGACCTCATCTTCGTTGACATTTGTACAGCATTTCGGCCGTTGCACGCTTTGGCCTTCATCAGGTGCTAGTAATTTTGAACCAACATTTTTATTACAATCACTGGAGTATATCTTTCTTATCCCTTGCGTAGTAATGCTTCTATTGGAAGTCATGAGTTATCTCCTTCTAACCCTGCAAGTTACTTGTTAACCACTGCTGGAGCCTGGTATTGAACTCACAACTCTTTGGGTCAAGTCACAGAAACTAACCAACGTCTATGATGAGGACAATACTTTGAATAATCTAGTATAATATATAAACCTCTCTAGCTTGGCAGCAAGTTGATCTGGCATTAATAGCGAAATCAATCTGTTATTACATTTTGCTAGAAACTGCTTCAGTTAGCTTCCCTATTAAAACGATATTTTGTAAAACCTAATGTCAGAAGTTATGTGTATTATCCTTTAATCGTGATCGCAGCACGAAAACGTTCGGATGTAAGGAGAATCCTCAAATGTTTGAATAGATATGCTGTAATAAACGAACCAGACCAGACAATAAAAGAGTTACCTTGAATTTGATGATGTCATAAGTGGACTCAGTCTTGACATAAAAAAGGCAATATGTATATATATTTAGCTAGAAATTCATTTGCTGAATCGACTTACAGCGCTCTTTGAGAACCTTTTATGACATCGAAGGTAAACTACAACATTTTAACGCCAGGTATTTTGCACGTTAACATATCATAAATTATGGGCATTGTCATTTGAGTGTGATCACAACACGATCATTTAAAGATACAGAGCGAAGGTTCCAGTAATAGTATAAAAATGGCTAAATCTGCAATAGTAAAAAAAACAGTATTTGCCTCTTTACTATACCTCAAAACTCTGTCTTTCATTTATATATTATCTATGTCTTTTATTATGTATGTTACCTAATGTTTCTATCTAGCCCTACTGTCTTCATCATGACCTGATATTGTAACATTCTTCATGCGCTTTGCCCTTATTATCCATTCCGGAAATTTCAATGTTCTCTTCCAAAGATTTCGTTTTTATTATCCATAAAACTCCCCCAATACTCGCATAAAAATATGAACAAATTATTTATTATTGGGTGAGAGGCTGAATACAAACAAATTCTCCGGGTTTATATAAGGACACTTGAGTTTAAATTAGATGAAGATTTCATCGCGTCAGACTCATGAACGTTGAAACCCGTTTGTGAAAAAAATTAGGACACACATTTAAAGAAGGCTTCCGTAGAAGACATTTCCTTACGTTTTGGAAACATCATGACTTGAGGAAATTGTAAGGAAAAATATTGAAAAAGTTGACAATCAAGAGCTACCGTTATAAATGAAACTAAAGAAATTAAGAAAAATAAAATTTTAAAATCCTGCTGTTTGTTTGAAAAGGCTGTAACAAACGTCTTTTATAAGATAAAATAAAAAGAAATGACGCCTCCATTTTCTTGTTTGGATGCTTTGAAGCTAAACGTGTCGACAGCAAACAGTTTTCACAAAAGGATGAAAGTCGATTGAAGCCAGAAAAGTGAATTTGTTCACAACTCCAGCTTCAAGCTGCGGAGACAGTCGTCAGTCTACCGTTGATAGTTTCAATAAGAATACAAAAATAATGTTGAAAACAAGTTTCTCCCTGGAACTATCATGAATAAATGTATTTTTCTTCGTTCATTTCTGTTTTTTTTTTGTTTTTTGTTTAGTTTCCGGTCATTGTTTTTCATAGAGAGTTTTGTTTTATTGTTAAAATTTTGGTTCTTTGAATTTTAATTCTTTTTCTCCACTTTTTTTAATTCCTTTTGCATGTCTGAAAGTGAACGTTTCTTTTCATCTTAAATTCAGTCCCTCCTCCCAGTTTTTATGCTTCACATCTTTTTCTTTGTTTTACCTTCTTTTGCAACTTCGCTCGTGCGATTTTTCTCACAACCACCTGAGTTTCGACACCTGATTGTTTTTTTTTATTATTATTATTTCTCATCTTTTCTAAGTTCTGTTCCTTCAATTTGTCTTTCTCTTCGCTACGCTTCTTTCTCGTTGATTCGCCTCTTACGACGCATTCTTAACGCTGCTTGGCATTAAGACATTATTGGTGCAAAAAATCCCGGAAGGTTCTTACCAGAAACAGAAAATTAAATGCTTTGCGCACTTGCTTCAGAAAGGTAGGCGTTAAGATCCTTGTCGTTTGAAACTGCTTCGTCACTAGCTAAGCGCTTTGTCAAAATTCTTTTTTTTTTTTCAAAACTCCCTGATTCAGGAAGCGAATTCACTTTCTTCACATCAACTACAACTAACCTACAACCACAACTAATCCAAGCTCAATTATATGTCGGAGTTTTCAAACCGACTTAAAGTGAAATGTTTTCTCTACTCCCTCTCTGGTATTTGTCTTTTTCATAAGTCACTTGATTCTCATTCAACACATACACATACTCATTGTAAATACATCAACCCAGATATTATATGGTATATCGATAGAAAAGCATCAACATGGTAAAAATACGTATATAAACCAACACAAATAGAAGCACACACACATACGTATGTAATATCCTATAATATATATGCATACAGTATCATATATTACATAATAATGTCTTTTACACGAGATACTAGATTAGCAACTAGGTCCCACCCTTTTACAGTTAAACAAATAAGATGTAACCGTAAAGTCTACTCCAACAGCTTCTTTTCTCGCGCTTCCCGCCTGTGGAACTCCCTTCCACAAGTCTGCTTTCCCGACAGTTACAATCTCCAGGTGTTTAAATGTAGGATCAATAGACACCTCCTATCACACTAACTCCCAACTATTCTCAGAACACTCTCATCTACCCAACCCTCATTCTCAGTATGCTTACCCGCCTATCACCCACCCTCTATCATTTCCTATATTTAATCAGCCTTTCTCCACTCTACGTAGCCCCCTGCGCAGTAGTGGCAGTGACATGCCTTGCTCGGGGTGAAACGCTTATAAAAAAAAAAAATTATATTTGCCTCTGTAGGTTATTTTTTTACTCCAACTCATATTTTACAGTAAGATTCATTATTTGCTTCCATCTGAGTAAAGTCAGAAAGTGACAGTTGTTGTCAGGTACTTTCAAGAGCTGTTGAAGGAAGAGATACTTTTTCTAGCATTGTTACCAAGAACTTTACCAATATAAAACTGAGTACATCCTAAAAGGTATCTTCCACTTAACATTCATAAATTAGCCTCGGAAAACAATCAATATTCAAATACTGGTCGAAAAGATCTTTAATTTCGTAGAATCTATAGTTTGTTTTCTAACTATAGACCATTATATTATCTAAACTTATTTATAAATGGAACTTTGTCTGTGTGTGTGTGTCTCTGCATGTGTGTGTGTCCGTTACCTATAGACTCCGAAACGGCTGAACTGATTTTCTTGAAAATTTACATAGTTGTACTATAAGCGTTTGCGCGTGTTCTTAGCTAGGTTTTGTGTCGAGGTATCCCCGATAAATATCGAAAATCGATAATCAAAAAAATCGGGTTATAGAAGGAGTGGTCCGATTTTAATCCAATTTGATACACTCATATACAAAGACATAAGAAACGATATTGAGAATTTCCAAGGTTGCAGTTCTTACAACAGTGCAGAAAATCGATAATATATATATATAAAAGGCAAGATGTTTGTGTGTGTGTGTGTGTGTGTGTGTGTGTGTGTGTGTGTGTGTGTGTGTGTGTCTGTTTATCTGCCTGTATGTCTGTATTTTTTTCAGCCCTTTGTTTTAGTTTTTGCTTCGGGTTTGGCTCTAAGTGGTTATAATTGTCGTTCTTAGTCTCAGCCATGATACCATTTACTCAGAGGACTTATTTAGCCTTCCAAATTCAGTTTACAATGAAAAAAACGTCTTTGATATTGATACCAGGAAATCAAAATTTGACTTACATCTATTCATTTTTCTTTCAGTCAACGGTTTAACTGGAAACAACTATTGCGTTTTAGTCTTTCGTGCCAACGTCCAAAGAGTCTGATCTCCAGGACCATGGATTAGTTTTATGGCTTTCATTATACCCGAGCAACGCCGAGCTATACTGCTAGTAGCTTATATTCGTAAATTCTTCAAATAACCGAAATCTAGATTAGAAGATGAACGTATGCGAAAAATGAATAGAGAATGACAGCTGTATTCACACGCCAGGTCATATCACTGTCTCGAAGTCTGTCATATTCCAAGACTATCAAATTTTTATACCAATACAAAGAAGCTACGTACAGTAAGAAGCATAAAGTGAATATTCTCAACGTTTAAAAAATCTTCCCTCTGTCTTTTTTATAAATATTTCATGAAAACTACTTCTACGAGCTTCTTCTGTAGTATTTGTATATATTTCTGAGATAAGCTAGTATTTACAGTATTTACATTGTTGTACGCGCCGACCTTCTTCAGGTGCTAGAAACTCTTTATTACAAATTTTAGCTTGTAATAAAGGGTTCGGTTCGAAATTCCTTGCACCTGGTGCTAGGAATTTCGAAGCAAACTTCGAAAACCGAATTTCGAACCGAATTTCGAAATTTCTTGCATTTTAGGCGCTAGGAATTTCGAATGGAACCCTTTATTACAAATTTTATTTTGTAATAAAGGGCTTTGTTAAAAAATTCTTACACCTGTAGAAGGCCAGAGCGTACAACGGCCAAAACATCGTACAAATGGCAATAAAGATGAAGACAATAGTCCGAATAATGTAAATACTGTGAGCTTCTTCTCTGTTGTCCTGAATACATTTGTGCTACGAGATTGGCATCTAGATTTCCCCCTTTACTGCTGAAATAGATAAATGTAACTTACACTTCTACTCCCAACAGTTTCTTTTCTTGCACTTCCCACCTGTGAAAATTACTTCTGTTTGCTGGCTTCAATGTTCAACAATTTAAATGCAACGTCATTTTCTGTCTTCTCAAATTCCGTTCATCTTTTATCCTTTCCTAAATTATGCCAATTTTCAGTCTTCTGTTTCATTTCACTCTTTTTAATCTCCTGCAAACAAGTGATATTCTCGCATTGATTTGGGTTAAATGATAAAAATATATATAGTTTATTTAACATTTTATTAAAGCTTTGCTTTAAGGCTGCTTACTTGACGCAAAATCATCAAGCACTTTTTGATTTGTATTTATGCAATCTACTGTCGTGAAAATTCACTTCATGAATTATTTTTTTAATCATTTCACCCAAAGCAAGGCATTTCACTGCCACTGTTGTATAGGGGGTTACATAGATGAAAGTGATGAGAAAGAGTGGTTAGGGGGTTACATAGATGAAAGTGATGAGAAAGAGTGGTTAGGGGGTTACATAGGGGAAAGTAATGAGAAAGGATGGTTAGGGTGTTACATTGGAAAAAGTGATGAGAAAGAGTGGTTAGGGGGTTACAAAGGGGAAAATGATGAGAAAGAATGGTTAGGGTGTTACATAGGGGAAGTGATGAGAAAGGATGGTTTGGGAGTGACATCGGAAAAAGTGATGAGAAAGAGTGGTTAGATATAGGAAATGTCAGAAGGAGGGTGATAGACGGGTAAGGATACCGAGGATGAGGGTTGGGTAGATGGGAAGAGTGCTTGAGAGAATGGGTGCAAGTTAGTGTGATAAGAGGTGCCTATTGACCTTACATTTAAATTCCTGGAGATTGTAGCTGTCGGGGAAGCAAGTATACGGAAGGGAATTCCACAGGAGGGAAGTTCGAGAAAAGAAGAAATTGCGGTTACATCTTATCTGTGTCACTCTAGTATATCGTGCAAATTCATACCTAGGGGGTACCAGTGATCTAAGTTCATCGGAGCAGAAGCCGTGAAAGTATTTATAGCAGAGGCACAGGGAAGCTACGTCACGCCGGTGATAGAGTTACTGCAGCCGGTCTGCCAAGTCGTTATCGATCACATTGCAGATTCTCCGTTGAATTTTGTTAAGAAGCCCGAGGAAAATAGCAGGGGAACCTGACCAGATGTAGCAGCAGTATACACACATCAACACGAGTTTTTGTGCCAAAAGCTAAAACACGTTTTTTTTTTAGCTAATTTGATGTTGCTGATTTCGAAAATGACCTTAGATTTTAGTGTTTAGTACCGTTTTTACTGTATGGAAAAATTGATCATTTTTCCAAATTGATCCATGAAAGATCTTGGCTGATCGCAATATCTAGTTAATAAAAGTCGAAGAAACCCATCAATTTTCAGATAGGCCGGCAATTTATCAACCACCTGATTCAACTATTTTTATAAGAAAAAAGTATTTTTGGGTCAACAAGTTTAAAATAGAAGTACCGAATTTTGTCCAATTTATCACCAAAAATTCAACTAACTAATAAACTTTATCAGTAATACGCTAATATGCGTGTTAATTGTTTTACACAGGCCTCTAGATACATTTCCGGATAATGACGGCAACGTGAAGGAGAACAATTTCATTAGTCAGTTAGTCAGTTAGTCAGCCAGTTAAGTGCCATACGTGATACACGCTTGGGCGATCATGTCTCGAAAGAGACATGACTAACTGGGCAGAAGATTATCTCGCAGTAGGTTGCCATTGCTTTCTGCGGTACGTTGGTTGCTGATCAAGGCTATAGAACCCAATCTGTTCTGTTAGTGAAGTCATAACTGGAAGGCATAGACTGATTAATACCTTTCTCAAGGGTATTTGCGCGTAAGTGAATGCAATGAATTCGGCTGGAATTTGAACTCGGCTCTCCGATTTCTCGTTCCGAGTCGATATCGATATCGATATCCAATGCACCACAACGCACATCAGGATATCAAAATAATGTAAAAGCGCTAACAGGGACAGTGAGACAAATAATATTGAACATTACAGACAATCATGAAGGAGAAATTCTTTCATAGTTCTTATGTTCTCGAAGCTTTTATTTCTGCTGTTAATTTATAAAGTGATCTGATGAAAATACTTGTTGATCTTCATATATCTATAGTTTGATTGTTATTCAAAAATGCATATTTCTCAACAAACAGACCAATAGTTGTTGGTTTAAACATAAATTGATTGGTTTCTCCGATTTTACATTGAGAAATATCGCCATCGATTAATACCATATATACAGAAAACAAACAAAAAAGCTTTTTTATGCAGAAATGATATACTTCTGCGAAAAAAAAGGTAGGTAATCATGAAAACGTAAGGTCTTTTACAGATTCAGCGGTTTCAAATTAGCTAAAAAAGATGTTTGATGCCTCGACACTATTTGAATTTTTTATTTGTTGACCAGTGTCATTACGGTAGATTCTGAGTAAGACATCAGGATGTTCCTATAATATGTTAAATGAATCTGCCTGGAGAGATCTCAACATTACATGATGCTGAATCTGATCTTGACAAAAGTTGGTCAAAACAAAAGGCTATTACATTAACCGGTATTACATTGTATCAGTTAAACAGCTTTTAATATCTTCTGTTTGAATTCCTGGAATGAGGAATTATCAGTATTTAAACTATTTATACACTTTTCCTGCTCTTACCTCAACATCTTATCCCCCATCTCTGGTTTTTATCTTATGCATATCGATCCAGAGAATTTTAAACTAAACGCGTTATTTAAACCATGGTGTAGCTACTTATCGTTCCATTTTCCTGTGTCTAAGGATATATTGTTTAGATTTTATTTTTTAGTTACTGCTCGGACTGTTTACATTGAGTTCAGTTACACTAAGGGATTGAACTCACTATTAAAAATTTGTGCGGTGTCTCGACCCCATTTCAAGGTTTTTTGTGTTGTTAGCCACTGTTATTTGTTTTTTTATCTTTCATTAACTTCTGCAGTTTTCATAGTTCAGTTATTTATTATAAAATACGAATTCGTGATTTGAGGTAATGAATTTTTGCAGAAATTGATCGATATTTTAAATATCTTAGAACTACTAACTAAGCACAGAGAATTCACTTATGCTAACCATCAATAATACTGAAAGTGTCAGGTTTAAAATAATACACCCACTGTTGGAGAATTTCTCATACAAGCTCTATCATTTTCATTGACTATCCGTGATTCAAAAGTGCCAAATGCTCACTCTTTTATTAAATAGCTAATTGAGATCACAATTCGTAATATTGAAGTTTTTAACATTCGTCACAATTCGTAACATTGAAATTTTTCCTAATAACCAACGAACACAAAGAAGGAAATTTCGTTTAGGGTGAGATGTTCATACTATCATGAATTTGACCATGGTATTCTTTGCTTTAGATTCATGATATATATATATATATATATATATATATATATATATATATATATATATATTGTATTTTTGTCGATGGTGACTATCTTCATCAAAATATAATTATTTTCTTTGTCTAGAGAAAGTAAAATATTGAAACGTTGACAGAAATTTCTTCCAGAATATCATTTGAATCCCATTAACCTCTGAATACTTTCTCAAAACTGTAAATAGTATAAGATAGGTGACTGGTTTTACAGGTGTATGGATATCATTAAACATCAAAGACGCATAATATATCCATAATATTATACTCTAACCTGTCATAAATGATAGGATATCAACGCTAATATATATTATTAATAAATGCACATACACACACATACACACACACTCACATACATACATTCATACATATATATATATATATATATATATATATATATATATATATCTAAAGTTAATTGTCAGTGGCTCCTTAGTACCCTCTATAAATGTATATCAGCTAAGCTTTGACTTCTGGTGAATGATTGGGAACACTTGTTATGCTAATCATGCCAAATCGACGTGAATTACTGGACTGTTAGCAGAGCCTGATAGTGGATATCAGAAAGAACGTGTGGGAATATTTGACTTCCCTTGATTTCAAGTGTCAAGTATGTATCGTCAATATCTGATCAGGAGAATTACCTCAAATCAATGACAATACAGTTTCAAGGGGACTCAATTATCCTAACTGCAGGCAACTAACAAAAATTGTTTGTAGTACAAAAAACAAAAAAAAACATTAGAAAATAAACAAAAAAAAATAGTGCTTGCTAAAATCACGTCCACATTTTATGTACAGATTGCGATAGATAATTTGTCGTCTAAAGTAAGCAAAACTGAAAAGAAGATTAACATCTAATTTTAGCACATTTATTTACCAAAATAACACAAAACTTGAAAAAACTAAAGAATAAATTTATTTAATTAGCTTTAAACAAGGCTTCCAGACAACTTTGGAATTTTCTGCAACTCTTCTGGGTTGTCTCCTAATTTAAGTTGGTGGAAACTGCCATAATCCTTGCCTTCAGTTTCTTTTTGATGTTACAAAGGGTTTCGTTGATATCTCGAGCAACAGCGCCTCACACATAATAATTAAGGATGTTGCAATCTGGGAAGGTTACGTGGACAGATGTAAGTGGTGATGTGGTCGCAAAATTAGTCTGACAGCCATGATTACGTCCTCCTTCTTGTGTAGCATGTTACAGAGTCCTGTTGCTAGACATAGTGTCTTTCAGTAGCCATCCGCTTGATCCAGAGCAGCACTATCTCTTCAAGTTACTTGATATAGGCGTCCAGGTTGAATCTGAAGCCCTGTGTGAATGTGAAAGGAGACATAAAAGCGCCATCGTTAGTGATCACGCCAGACACTTTCGTAATCAAGTTACTTGATATAGGCGTCCAGGTTGAATCTGAAGCCCTGTGGGAATGTGAAAGGAGACATAAAAGCGCCATCGTTAGTGATCACGCCAGACACTTTCGTAATCAAGTTACTTGATATAGGCGTCCAGGTTGAATCTGAAGCCCTGTGGGAATGTGAAAGGAGACATAAAAGTGCCATCGTTAGTGATCACGCCAGACACTTTCGTAATCAAGTTACTTGATATAGGCGTCCAGGTTGAATCTGAAGCCCTGTGGGAATGTGAAAGGAGACATAAAAGTGCCATCGTTAGTGATCACGCCAGACACTTTCGTAATCAAGTTACTTGATATAGGCGTCCAGGTTGAATCTGAAGCCCTGTGGGAATGTGAAAGGAGACATAAAAGTGCCATCGTTAGTGATCACGCCAGACACTTTCGTAATCAAGTTACTTGATATAGGCGTCCAGGTTGAATCTGAAGCCCTGTGTGAATGTGAAAGGAGACATAAAAGCGCCATCGTTAGTGATCACGCCAGACACTTTCGTAATCAAGTTACTTGATATAGGCGTCCAGGTTGAATCTGAAGCCCTGTGGGAATGTGAAAGGAGACATAAAAGTGACATCGTTAGTGATCACGCCAGACACTTTCGTAATCAAGTTACTTGATATAGGCGTCCAGGTTGAATCTGAATCCCTGTGGGAATGTGAAAGGAGACATAAAAGTGACATCGTTAGTGATCACGCCAGACACTTTCGTAATCAAGTTACTTGATATAGGCGTCCAGGTTGAATCTGAAGCCCTGTGGGAATGTGAAAGGAGACATAAAAGCGCCATCGTTAGTGATCACGCCAGACACTTTCGTAATCAAGTTACTTGATATAGGCGTCCAGGTTGAATCTGAAGCCCTGTGGGAATGTGAAAGGAGACATAAAAGCGCCATCGTTAGTGATCACGCCAGACACTTTCGTAATCCCCATTAAACTCTTCCAGCTCTTTCTGAATCCTCGGCACTGTCTTTAGGTTAACACTCAAACACTCTGAGATGTTCGTATCGAAGTTTCCGGCGCTAATCCAACTAGTACATCATGCCGTTTTTAAATTTCTAGTGGGGGGAATTGCATCATGGTGCTCTTTTTCTCACAGACAGTGCCCAACTGACCCTACTATACTGTGCATTTACCAAAATAATAAAAAAAATCAACGCACAAAATTACAAATATAAATGGCGAAAATTTAACCAACACACCCTGTGCGATATGCTAGATGCATCTCCAGGAGAACCGTTAAGCACTGTTTATTTTCTATGGGATATGGATGCAGAAGACTCACCAGAAATGTCCCTTTTAATACCACGACACTGGTCACATCACCTCACTTGGGCTCTAAACATTACTATCTAGAAATGTAGGGCATGATCATATGATAATGGGATATGGTCATTTGCATTCTGTTTCTACTTGATGAGAGTTGATGGTGGGACGTAAGGGTAGCACTGACTCCATTAGTTTATACATACTACAGTGAAGGCTCGTAAAAGAAGTTGTAATGGAGTCACTATGCTGGATGGTTTTTAGTTCAATGATGGTGTGGTTTTGTCACATAGAATATTTTGCACCCGTTCGGCAATATAAACAAATTAACCGGTGATTGCGACGTTGCACGGCTTTTGTGATCATTATCACACCATGTTCACTAACAACAATGGTTATTTTAGCAGGACGATGCATCGTCTATTTGATCAAAGTTTCCAGGAACTGGTTTGAGGAGCAAGTATTCTAGATATTTTAGCCGAGCTAAAAATTAATAAGACATGTTAAATATGTGAGGTCTATTTTGAACGCAACATCCTACACTTAAAATACAGGAGAGCTTCATCTCGCCAAGTTAAAAATGTTTCTACAGTAGGTCTCTATCATGTGACTTTTGATACACCAGTGTATTGCCGTTATATTATGTGTTATGATCAGAGACAATTAAACAATTTTATATTTTAGAACGTCACTGTGTTGCCGGTATATTGTATGTTATAATCAGAGAAAATAACACATTTTTAAATTTTTAGAACGTCAGTGTGTCGCCATTATATTGTGTTTTATAATCATAGCAAATCACACAATATATTATTTTGGAACGTCTGTGTTGCCGTTAAATTGTGTGTTATGATCAGAGCAAATCACAAAATTTTATATTTTGGAACGTCAGTGTGTTGCCGTTATATTATATGTTATGATCAGAGTAAATCACACATTGTTTTTTTTTTGAGAACGTCAGTGTGTTGCTATTATATTGTGTTTTATTATCAGAGCAAATCGCACGATTTTATATTTTGGAACGTCAATGTGTTGCCGTTATATTGTGTGTTATGATCAGAGAAAATCACACAATTTTATATTTTAGAACATCAGTGTGTTGCTGTTATATTGTATGTTATGATCAGAACAAATAACAGAATTTTATATTTTGGAACTTCATTTTGTTGCCGTTATATTGTCTGTTATGTTCAGAGCAAATCACACGATTTTATATTTTGGAACATCAGTGGGTTGCTGTTATATTGTGTGTTATGATCAGAGCAAACCACACAGTGTTATATTTTGAAACGTCAGTTTGTTGTCGTTATATTGTGTGTTATGATCAGAGCAAATTACACAATTTTATATTTTTGAACGTCAATGCGTTGCCGTTATATTGTGTGTCATGACCAGAGCAAATCACACGATTTTATATTTTTGAACGTCAGTGTGTTGTCGTTATATTGTGCGTTATGATCAGAGCAAATCACACAATTTTATAGTTGATTTTGATTATATATTTTTCTTGCATTTTATGCTTATCCATAAGTTAAAAATAATTTACCGTAATTAAAATCAAGCTAGGAAATAATATTTCAAATATTTATGTACATACAGAGAGTATATACGGAGTCGTTGTAGAAAATAAACTCGCTTTCTCATCAAATCATATACGCAAATTTATTTATTCATCGCACGCGGTTTTAATTTGTTTCAGCGCAAAGCGTATGAAATGATTGGAGGGGCGAGGTAGAGATCAATAGCTCATTGATGTCACGTGCTGATCTAAATTTGGAAATGCAACTTTCTCAGACATCAATTTCCTTTCTCTACGAATCAGCTAGCCAGCTAATGTCGTCGACGCATAAGCGTTACATTTGCAACGTCCTCCAGCAAACGAGACAAACAAGAAATTAATTTCGTTTTCTTATTATTTTTTTTACTTTCGAAAATTTGATTGATTTGATGGACGCCCTTGCATCATCAGCTCAACTGATAAGAATCTGAATTATTTAATTGAGTTGTTAATAATTAATCTGTGACTCAATCACGGCTGCTAAATAATATTTCATAAAATAAAACTTTGAGCAATAACAATTAGTTAAAATCGACATCAATATGTTGCAATAATTTTTACATAGATTCATAAAATTAAGGTAATGAACTACTCTTTTTATCACATCTAAATTCTTATCAATCAGTGGCTCTCAAATTGGAGGAAATACTTTCGGAAAATTTTTAGGAATTCTGTGGGTAATTAGAATCACATACTGGCAGAAAGAAATATTGGAATATTGATCTTCCTGTAAACTACAATTCTACAGTATGAAGTCTGATAAAAAATAATTGGAATTGTTATTATGATAACGGACATAAAGTACACAAAGGGAATCCGCTTGTCACACGCTGACATTGAACTCGGTTGTACATACACACTAAGTTATAACCTTTTGGTCTACTTTCATTGTTTATAGCAGGGCTTGAAAAGAAAGTGTGTAGAATGTGATCTTATCAACACATCACAAACGTTCCGTTATTGGGCAAAGCTTGTGGATCTGTTTTCGGTCAAGGACAACATTCCACAGATCTGAAAAGCTTCACATTTCCCTTATTTTGCCTCTTGTGACCGTTTCTTCTTCAAAAGCAAAATATCCTAGTTGAAAAGAACAAGATTTTAAGACGTAGAGGAAATCCAAGTCAATGCGGCATGAAAGCTTCCTTTTATAGCTCCCAACCCAATATGCTTTATCCTCGTACATCTTTTCAGCCAGACAAAACTATAAAGAGGAAACGTAATTATTGGAGATTCATCAGACAAAAAAGAAACGTTGTTATCGATATATAATTTGCATATTGTCGTATTGTACAAACCATTGTGTAACGGAAATCACATGCAAACTTATTGATAACCTTCTGAAGACCTATATATATATATATATATATATATATATATATATATATAATGCTAATAAATATACCTATCTTACATTTTACGCACAACTCGGATTTTCATGAATTATTCAGCAATAGGTTCCTCTGTTATGCAGCATTGAGCACTGTTCCATTCACACCTGAATAATATTTATATAATGATCTGTGTATAGGCGTACACACACACACACACACACACACCTCATATTTTATTAGTTTTACTTTTTAGATCTAATTTATCCAAATCATATTCAAATCCAGCATTCCAATTACACATTTTGTCTTTGCCATTAGCGACTGCGTTAATCAAAGCTTTCCATGGCATTGTTTTGGAAGAAGGGGAAGCATCTACTAGCCACCACATTCTTATGACCTAACACCAGTGGATTTCTTTTTCGGGGACGTATTAAAGATCAACGTTTACTAGAGAAATCCCTACACCGTAGACGAATTAACAAAGTACATCTCCGAAGTATTTATTGAAATTGATGAGGATCGAAACTGCTCTGTATCATATTGTTCTGAAAAGTATCGAGGAATGTTGCAAGGTTTAAGAAGGGCATTTTGATCACTTAAGAGTTTAAACTGTGCTACGAAATGTAAGTAAAGTAGTAAACAAATGTACATAAATATTTTTAAATAAATATTATAGTAACAAATAAATATAAATGTAATAAAATGTTATTTATAATCTAAATGCGTACCTATGTTTTTGAAAGCTACCTTTCGCTTCTTTTATATATATATATATATATATATATATATATATATATAGTGTAATAAAGTTGTGGAACTCATAGTTTTTTTTTACCTGCTGTTCATGCATTTAATTTTATAAAGAGTGCTCGATAAAACGTAGAGCATTATATTGTAAGAGTTGTTACAATGAATTTATAAACCATTGTAACAACTATTACAATATATATATATATATATATATATATATATGCACATCAATAAGAAAGGAAGAAAATAATTGCAAAGTCCAAAAGATTAATTTAAAACAGTGCTTAATATAAAAATAGAGCAATGTATATTTATTATTAATTATGCTTTAGAAACTTTATACATTGTAATAATTATGTATAATTTATACATAATAATAATAATAATAATAATATATATATATATATATATACACTAAGAGAATATATATATAATAAACTTCAAAACTATATATATATGTCACGGAAAAGATTTAATGGAATGCTTATCTATCTGCAATTCTCTGACAAACACAACAAAAACCATGTAATTCTCAAGAGAACGATCATGAAGGATTTCATTCTCCAAGAACATGTAATCTTTATAGATGATGACTGGTGTAAGTGGTTTTTACAGGCTTCCAGTTAATTGAAATTTTTTCAATGAATAAAATTGTTTAGGGAAAAATAAGTGGTAATGTGCAAGATCATGGGTATATAGCAGGTGTTGGGTCACACTCTTGCCAAGTCGTGTCAATTTATCAAGGGTCTCCTAAAAATACTTCTGCAAGATGATACATTTTCGATTGGCCAATTGCTGATGCATATTAGAAGCATTATACGACTGAATTCAACCTCTGAGCTTGTGGAATGAGCTTGTAATAAACAATGTCTTTCCAATCTCATCAGATGCACAGTATCATATTCTTTGTATAGAAATCGGAATGGTTAATAGCAACTTATTTTGTTTTACTTATGAACTTTTTGGATCTACATAGTCGGAATTCTTTTCTTATTGGTAGGTTTTCTTTGGCATAAATTTCAGTTACGTGTAAAACGAAATCACGTGCCCTAACGGCGTCTATTTAAAAAAAATCTATGAATTTTTGTTCAAAAGCAAACAACATATATTTTATGTCGCAGTTGATGTTTAATTTCTATTTGCTTAAATTATCGAACAAATGCAGTGATGTCCTTTGACCGTTTTATATTAGATTAGTGATTTTCAACTCTCGTGCCGTGGCACGCTAGGGTACCGCGCGATCCTCTTAAATTTTCTGTGAAATATTGTCAGCAGAAGAAGAAATGTGTTTTTGCTCGTCAAACATTCAAGCAAATATTTGGGCAAGTTGTTTCGCTAGCCCAATTATTCGTGAGTTCGATCCTAACGGGGTGATCTATATTTTCGGCCTTGTGCCACATCTGAGAAACACTTAGAAAATTACCATTGAACCAAACATTAAAGTAATCGCAGAAAATACGATGTGCAGATTTCACACTACATAAGCAACACAGTAGCTTAATCAAAATAAAGTTCATATTTCTATGTGTATTTTAAAAATCTATGGTTTCATTTTATAATATTTAATTGTATACTCTTTAAAAAATTGGCTAAGTGTGTCGTGATAATTTCATTTGCTTGTAGATGTACAGTTGCTTGAAAGGGTTCAGTAACAATGTATTATATAAATTGTTAAATGAAACATAAGAGGTGGTATAATGATGATTGATGTACGGCTGGTGTAGTAGACAGCTGATTGCAGTTTTAATAACAGTCGTGTTTCGTTAAATACATTTTGGCGCAAATAACATTTTAAACCTCATGAATCTTTCGCTTCTTTACTATCTATTGAATCAGTGCAGCATTAATTAATAACTACTAATCTGAATTCAAAAGCTTAAGTAGCTCTAGTGAAGACTATACCCTGTTGCTAACGTGAGAATCGTGGATTTTACATTAACGCTAGCATCAACATTGGTGTTGCTTACTGAATCAATCCCTCAATATAAATATTAACTTGTTAAAAAATATATCAAAAACTATGGTTCACTGTAATCATTTCGGTATAAATCAAATAGTAAAAAAAAATGTACAATGACCATATTTGCAAATATTATCTTCAGTCTTTTATTAGACAAGTTATTTCGAATGTCGATTATTATTAATTTTTTGATTTCAGTATACTTTCCATTTCAGCTTCTGAGACTGTCAGTCTACAATTAATAGTTAACAACGATGAGTGAGAAGAAAGAATAAGATTTTGGCATGAAAGAAACAAACTTTTAAGGACATAAATGATATAAGTTCCAGTCTGGCTAAAAGTTCAATATTTATGATCTTAGTTTTCTTGCCTAATGGCAGAAAAATATATAAAGCTACTACAATGAAGATGAAATTAACATATTAATTCATAAATAATTACGAGGCTCATTCAATAAGGTGCAGCGTTTACTTACTTAATCAATATTAAATGTTTCTGTAGTGATATGTAAAATGAATTCCTTATTAACATAGCTAAAGCAGAGACTATATAAATTCTAAAGGAGTAATGGTAGATAAGCTCTCGGTATGCGATAATCGCATACTGACCGGTAGAGGGATTCGCTACTTTGCCAATAATATTCACTGAATCCGGAGAAGACAATGTCTCTAGACATTGTTCCCCTTCGGATGGGGCTGGATTTATTATCTTGTGTCTGAGGAAAAAGGAAAGTGTCGATGAGGATTGGGAATTTTTCTGCGGTTTTGCCGTTAAACTCTCTATAAACTGACTTTGTGTTACATTCAGTAGGGATTTAAGAGACACTACAGCTGGACGGAAAAATAAGAAAAAAAAGCACGCTTCATAGCAGTTTCCTTAAAAAGAAGCGGCTAATATTACTATAACCATTGATACAGAAAAAATGCAATTATATGAGTTTTAGAGAAAAAAATTGAAAGAATTCAGACTGCAAACAGTTTTGAACTGTTTCTTTCCTTATAAAGAAACGGCTAATATTACTATAACCACTGATACAGGAAAATGCAATTATAAATGGTTTAGAAAAAAAAATTGAAAAAATTCGAACTATGCGAACTGTTTCAAACAGTTTCTTTCTTTATAAAGAACTGTGTGAACTGTTTCGAACTGTTTCTTTCCTTATAAAGAACTGTGTGAACTGTTTCGAACTCTTTCTTTCCTTATAAAGATACGGTTAATGTTACTATAACCATTGATACAGGTAAAATTATATGCGTTTCGGAGAAAAAATTGCAAGAAGTCAAACTGTGCGTATGAATTGAATCTCATTGGTATTTTGAGTACATTTTATATGATTGTACTTAAAAAGAGATATATTTTGGGGAAGATAGCAAATATTTGTTAAGTTTGTTTTCGTGACCTAAGACTCCAAGGATGTGCGTTGTGGTGCATTGGATATCGGCTCGGAACGACAAATCGGGGAGCCGAGTTCGAATTCCAGCCGAATTCAGTGCATTCGCAAATACCATTGGGAAAGGTATTAATCTATCTATTCCTTCCAGTTATGAGTTAAATAACAGGACAGATTTGGTTCTATAGCCTTGGTCGGCAACCAGTCTGCCGCAGAAAGCAATGGCAACCTACTGCGGGATAATCTTCTGCCCAGTCAGTCATGTCTCTTTCGAGACATGATCGCCCAAAACGTGTATCACGTATGACACTTAACTGACTGAATACTCTAAAGTATTTGTTTGTAAACATTATTTAAACTCTGTGACAGGTACCATACTGACGTCATTTTTGGAAATGTGATTCGTTTGAATTCATCCCTATTCTGTACCGACATTCACTTTCTACGCTAATATGCAGTTTACAGACGATAACCTACTTTCAACCCGCTCAGCTGTTGACCGCTCCCAATCGCGATTCTATCCGCATCACATAAAGAAAATCGCTAATGCATTCTCTTAGTATTTTATTTTCAAACATTTTGATCGGTGTTAGTTTTTTTAAAATTATTTTTTTAGGCGACAGAAGCAATTCATTTACCGCAACAGATCCAAATCTTTATTTTTCAGAAAGCATTTTGCCATACAATATTTCAGAACACTTAATCTGTGTTTCTACGTTCAAGTCATTCTGGCAAAAATAAACATAAGAAAAAACGCGACAACACTTGTCTGATAAAATTTCTTTTAGAATGTCAGGAACTGAAGCGCATTTACGTTGTTTAAAAAAGGGGCAACAATAAGAAAAAATAAAGCATAAAAATTACAGAGAGCAAGATAAAATATTCTTTGTGAGTAAAATCGATTCAACAGCGTATACCGAATTTATAGAAACACTATGGTGCAATAACAGGCAGCTTAGAATTTTCTTTCAATGATTCTTGATTCTGTTTTTTTTTCTATTCTTATCAATTTAGCTATTTTTATAGGCTCTCTTCTTTTTCTAAAGTATCTGTTCCGTGTAGTTTATCATAAAAAAACGTTCAGTTATTCTTTTAATTCATTAGGTCATTGCAAAAATTCATGCCTGAATAGAAAATTATGAACACCGTTTTACAAATTCAAAAACATTTATTAGGAAAGTACATAGTCTCCATTATTTTTTAGCAATTTTTTCTCTCTCTCTCATCGTTTTACAAGAGAGAGAGAGAGAGAGTTATTCTTATATGTGCTTTGTCCTTTCAGGACGTAGGCGATTATAGTTTTCCACGTCTCCCTATCCCTGGTGGCTCTTAGCACGCTTTCTCCTGTAACATTACGCAATCCCCGCATTGTCATCCACCTGCTCATGCCCTTCAAATATGTTATCTGCTGATTTCCTATGTCTCTTTTTCGCTCTGTGTGACCTGTTAGTACGAGGTTCTCCAGACTCTCCTTCCTCATTGCATATCGCAGGAACTTTAGTTGTTTCTTCCTGATGCTAAATATTAATTTTCTTTTCGTTTCAATTCTTTGCAACACTTTATCTTTGCTCACATGCTTGGTCCATGATATTCGCAGAACCACATTTCAGCTGTTTCAAGTCTTTCCTGCATCTTTGTTGATATTGTCCAACATTCACTGCCATATTGAAGAACTGACACCACATAGCAATCCAGTACTCTCTTCCTTGTTTCTAGTGAAATTTTCCTGTTTCTTAAAACTTTACTCAGCTTCTGGAACGCGTCCTTCGCCGTGTCAATTCGCTTTCTGTCGCACTTTCTGTCTACAGTCGGTCGAAAAGTACCTTACGATGTAAAGTTATTTTCGACTGACTGTATTTTCTGTCATAGAAATTGTTCTTTAGTGCCTGGAATAAATGTGAATCCGAAGAAACCAACTCAGGAGAATACAGTGGGGTGCTGGATGTTTTCCCTCCTCAATGCTTTAAGCTTTTCTCAAGGTCTGTTTTGCAACATATGACCTTGCGTTATCATGGCGGAAAATGACACTTTTTCGATTTAGCCAAAATCGGCTTTTTTCCTTGCATAGCGGCATTAAGATTGGTACGTTGGTCGCAATATTTCTTTGCATTTATTGTTTTGCAGTCTAGAAGAAGATCAAAGTGAATTATTCACCTTCATTCCAAATTAAACAGACAGTAACACTTTTCTTGGGTGCAAGTCTACTTTAGCAACTAGACCTGCCATTTTATAAGCTTATTTCCAGTCGGTTTGCATCAGACCTTATCATAAACGATTCAATTTTCATCGCCTTTGACAATTCTGTTCTGGAATGGCTGATTTTATTGACATAACAGCAAATATATTGCTGCAGAAACACCATCGAGCATTTTCTGTTCCGTCAGAGAATGTGGCACCCACGTGTCGAGTTTGGAAAGGAAATCTAAATCTCTTCAAATGGCGAAAGGCAATTGAACTATCGATTTCCAATCACTTAGCAGACTCTTCAATTGAAATCTTCGATTTATTCACTATAATGGCAAGCAGAGCGTTCTCCATCGACGCCGGAAGTTTGCACGGACTGTGGTTGAATGTTTAGGTTAAAAGCACCCTGACGAAATATTCCAAACAACTTATTGACGGTCCAAAGAGCTGAAGCACGATTCCAGTAAACCATCCGAATGTTGTTTCTCGAAGTTTCGACGCTTAATCCTTTCCGAAATTTATAGAGAATAATTTGTTGAAAGTGAAACTTTTTATCCTCTATCTTTAAAGCACTTGTGGACAAATCGTTAACATTAAAGAAAAAAATGACTCCCAACTGAACGATGCAAGTTTTTAGTATAATCAAGTGTCAAGTTGCGATAATTTTATATTGACGATAAAAATTGAGCACGAAATTTTGAAATGGTTCACGTTTTGGAGATAGAATTTCGAGTAAACCCTGTTTCTGTATGTAAGAGATTACGTATCACTGTGAAGAGACAATTCAATTGACACAAATTTAAATGATGATCAAATGTTTAAATATAATTCTTTTAATATCACTTTTTTCGAGACATAAGTGATCATGACTATCTACATGTTGCTTTTTTTTTATTATCTATGAATTGCCATGACTTCTTGGGAAAAGTTATGGAATGCTAAGAAAACGAATTAACTGGTTTATTTATTTGAATAAAGTATTAGACTTTGAAAAGCAAACAGTTTAAATACAGAGCAGTTCCTTTTAGATTGGTTGTCATAGACAGCTTAAGTATCAGTTTCTCCTGTCGTTTAAGCTATAACCACAAGGAGAAGACATATTTATATTTTTATCCGCGGGCGTAAGTGAAGGCAACCGACTAGACCAAATTGAAATTCGCCTGATTAGGTCATTCTGAAGAATAAATGTGTCATGGAATGGTTGTTGATCACCCGATTATACTCTGCACATATAAAAGATTAATTACAAGCGAGTAGGGAGTTCAGTCCTCACTGGGTGCTCCGTACTTTCAGTATTGTGTCACAAGTAAGCTATGCTTAATAGAATAACACCTTTCGACACTTTGATGCGGTGTATTGGTTAGCTGGCTTTATTTTTTTAAAAATCAAATTCACTCCAAGCAAGGTAGTAAAGCCACTAGGAGACGAATGACTTACGGTGTACAAGAATTAGAAACGGAGATATTGACATTGTATTTAACTTTTGAAGGTAAAAGTTAACTGTAAAGCATAGAACTTGAAGCATGGGGATAGAAGAGAGTTCCAATAGCTTGAAGTGTGAGGAAATTAAACAGCAAAGATTTTACGATTACATTTAGCCAGCTCAATTGTATATCGATTAGATCTCGCCTCCACTCTAGTAATGCGCTTATATTAACAAATCTAAGCCCCATAATGAATAGCTCATTCGAACAACTACTGTGTAATTTATAGAAAAGACAGAGAGAGACAACTTTACAGCAGTAGGAAAATGACTGAAGCTCAGATGCTTATTTGGCTAAACTGATTACTTTAGTGCTACTAAAGCAATTACTAGTAAACCAATTACTTCATACTACTACACCAATTACTACCAAGCCAATTACTTTAGCACTACTAAACCAATTACTACGAATCCGATGACTTTAGTTATACTAAACCAATTACTACTAAACCAATTAATTAAACCTTCTGAAACAATTACTACTAAACCAATTACTACTTAGCTTGAACTTCGTTAGGACTCGTGCCACATCTAAACTACGCGTAATAAATCAATATATATATATATATATATATATATATATATATATATATTCATTTTCTTAATGAAGCATTTAATAATGTCTTATTCTTTTGAGAGATAAGTTATATTTTGTATGATTTTTACTTCATGGAGTTTAAATTTTCATTTACGTTTAGTTTTCATATATTTGGCACTATTTCCCTCGGGAAAAGAAAAAATCAAATTCTCCCGCATTCAATCTTATTAATTAAATAGCAGAATAGGCTAAACTGTCTAGCTTTTTATGGCAACTAGTCTAAGAGAAAGAAGGAGGAAACTAAATCCGAAACCATGAGGAAGGCAATGAGGGAAAAATGCTATAGTCTATTTTTCGGTAAATCATTGCAATTTAATTCAAACTGACAAGAACGAATAAGAAGTCACTATACACTGTTTCATATTTGAAAGTAATACTTATTTTTACCGCTTGATGTTGACATCACTATCCATATTTATTTTTACATGCACTCTACATCTGATATTGAGCACTACTACCCATTAATATAACATATCATTAATTATATTTTTATTATATATATATATATATATATATATATATATATATGATATGCGTTAAAAAGTCTGCCGACTTCCACCGAACGCCCATAGCCCAGGGGTAGAGTCACCGACTGACGCCATTTCGGTCGGGCTTCAATCCTGGGTAAAAAAGCAATCGGAGTCTAACCGTACTGATGAGCTGTGATACGGCGAAACACATCTTTCTCCGGATGACAATATATATATATATATATATATATATATATATATATGTGTGTGTGTGTGTGTGCGTAAATTACGTGTGTACCTATATGCGTTTTTGTGTGCAATTCCATTTACCATTAATAAAGCTTAATGTTACGATGGGAAACGATAGTAAATTAGAAGACATATCTTGTTAAAAAGTTACAGAATTATTCGATGAGTTTATAGATTTAATTAAATGAGAAATTCTTACTTGAAAGACTAATTGAGTATCTTTAGAAATTATAACATCATTGTTCAAAATGGAACTTTTCTGAAAATATTCCTATTTTCCAGGCCGCCTTCGTATCAGACGTGTTGGCGATGCTTCTTACATTTTCCCATTTAAATAAAGATCTTTTTTTCAAATACATTCTCGGTGAAGTAGTGCAGGTGTTAATATTCAGCACTGTACTTTTCCATCACGCAATGACAGATCAGTGTCGACCCAACGTAACCCATTTTATCCACTGAGATTTTACAGCGTCGATAAAGATCAGGGAATAAGCCATTATCGTAGAACTGTGAAAGTTATGTCAGGTTTTTGTATTGAACCTTCAGTTCTCAGACACTGGAAAAATACTTGTGATTACAAAACGAAATATTTAATATGTTTACACTGTGCTTCTGAAAATTACTAAAAGACAGACTGGTGAATGCAGTTCATATTTTCACTAAGACGTTACTTTTTGTAGAATAAATTGTGGTGCAATAGATATCGGCTAGGAATTCAAAATTGGAGAGCTGAGTTCGTATTCCAGTTAAATTCGTTGCAAATGCACTTGAGAAATAAATAAATTCATCTCTTCTTCCTTCAGCTATGGGTTGAGTATCAGGACGGATTGGGTTCTATAGCCTTGGTTGGCAACCAGTCTACCGTAGAAAGAAATAAAAAAAATCTTCTACTAACTCAGTCATGCATTGAAAGAGACATGAACCGCCCAAATGTATTTCACGTATGACACTTAGCTGATTGACTAATGAACTTTTTGATGGTCCTTAATATTCAAGAAGATTTTAACCTGTATCATCGGTTTTAACGGATGCTTTCTTTTTCTAGACATTTTTAGTGAAACTTTCATTTCCAAAATTAGTTTATAGTTACAATCATTAGATAGAAATATAGTATTTCTTTGTTTAAACCGACATCAGGAAGATAGGTGTGAATTCGACAGTTTAAACCGGTTTTCTCTCAAATTGATTGTGGGTAGCAATTAGAACATTGTAAAAAGTTCTGAATGCTTAAATTAATATATTTTCCATATAACATTTGCATAGAACCAGGATATTAAATATATATTCAGGTCGGGAGATATAAATAAATATACTGTTTAATAATAATAAACAAAGTATCTACTCAAATACGGTAAAATAATGTTTAAACATAAAGAAATAAAACGTGTTGGAGTTAATCCATTTCAGAAATAAAAAATCGTTAATAAATTGTTTTTGTTTAAATTAGGATACGAAAACAGAACAGATATAAATATTAAGAAAAATAGGGAAATAGTGTCTGAAGAAGTCAATTTGAGGTTTGTCTAACCGTGAGTCCTTCGCTGTCAAGTGGTCTAGGACACGTCAGCTCAATTGACGATTTCCCCTAGGTGATGCAGTCTCGAATCCTGCCTATAGACAAGTATTTTTCTAACAAGATTAGTCGAATCTTCAGAACGATAGATAGAAATAAATATACTGATTAATTATTAAAAAAAAGAATATCTGCTCAGATACGAGTATCCATTAAAAATAATTTTCAAACAAATAAATAAATATATATATATATATATATATATTCGTTTAGACTGATCGTCATTCGTGGTCGAGAGGTCTAAGACGCGCCAAATCACATGGTGGCATCCTCTATGTAGATAGGCATCGCAGGTTCGAATCCTGCCGAATGACACACATTTCGTAATAAAAGTTTATCGTAAATAATCAGACCGGTAGAAATAAATATATAATACTGTTTGATTATAAAGAGAATACCTACTTAAATACGAGTATCGATCAAAATTAATGTTCAAACAAATCATTTCATACATTAATATATATCATGGTTTAGTCTGGACGGAGGACGAGCAGTCAAAATATTAGTATACAGCAACGTGGATTCCAGCAGCCCACCTAGCGGATATGTTCAATGTGATTTAATCAACAGAATTAGTAATTGAACACGGTTCCACTACAAATATTTATTAGGATATCAGAGGAAGGTAAGGATAAGATGATGATGCTGCATAAATGATGCAAATTGGGATGGTTAGCTTTATTTGAAAAAAAAAAAAGAAAAGAAAAAAGAATCCATGTAAGCCTTTATTTGGGTTCGAGCACTAATATAAAACATCCGGCTATGTGGTGCAGGAAGTGAGGCCATCCGACTAACATGAGAAAAAAAGAAAAAAAGAATGAACCTTTCGAGAATTGAATTTAAAAAAAAAAGTTGTTTCTCCTTGCAGTTGTCTTTGTTTATTATATTTTCATTTCTATCGTTTGACAGTCTTCTTCCTAGTCAGAATAAAGGAGGATGAATAATTCGGACAAATATGGACAGAACAGCCTTCTGCCTCGTAGAAGCGGACAGCAACCCGATTGAGTTGAAGCCATCTCTGATCAGCGTCTCTTTTATTGTGTTATTTTCAGTGACGCTGGCAGGCGGTTGCATGCGTAAAAGAAGAGATGCCACAGTTGCACTCAGCAAATAAAATGCTCACATCGGCGTAAGACAGGAAATGGGGCTTTGTGCTGTCTTTAGAAGCATGTGTCAAGACAAGAACAGAGCCTAAAAGGTCGAGTGCAATAAAGACAAAGTGGAAAATATAAAATAGAGAGAGAGAGAGAGAGAGAGGAAAAGAGAGAGAGAGGAAAAGAGAGAGAGAGAGAGAGGAAAAGAGAGAGAGAGGAAAAGACGAAAAAGAAAAATGTGTAAAAGCAGGATTGGAGAAGGTTGATTGAGAAAAACTTTAAATATGGAAAATCAAATATATGTGAATAGAAAATGACTTAGATGAAAAAGAAAAAATATATGAAGAAAAAGAAAGAGGGAGGTAGAGATTCAGGGTGCGATGAATAAACTGTCGTTTAAATTATGCAAAAATGAAAATAACACAACTCATTTTAACAGATATACTTACCAAAATTATAGAAAAATAGTAAAGAATGACTTTATTTAATAAAATCGCCATTGGCTTCAACCACAGCCCCCAGACTTCTGAATCTCCTGCAACTTCGGAATCTCATTTAACTCTTCTTGGTAGTCTCCTTGAAGTTTTGTTGTTTTCTCGCTCAACTGTAAATTATCAAGAGTGTTGCAGTCTGAGAAGTTAGTTGGTCAGACGTAAGGAATGATATGGTCGCAGAAATTGTCTGACTGTTATAGCTGGGTTCTTATGTTTGACATGGTGCAGAATCTTGTTGACAGACATAGGGTCTTCCAGCAGCCCCTATCTTCACTCAGTGAAGCACTAGATTCTCAAGGCAATTGGTGTAGTTGGTTGGTTGTTTTGTTTTTATGGCAATATCAACCTCGGCGGGTCATTTATTGCCAAGTAAATTTTATTTATTGCTGGTAATTCCTTTTTCTTTCAACAATAGATTGTTGTTTTTATATAAGTTTTGTGTCTAGTAATACTTTTTTCTTTTCGTGTATCAAGTTTCATTGAGATTTGTTTTTTAAGGGTAGGGACCCCAAGTCCTACCCTTGTTATTTAAGCCAGAACTGGAGGCATGGGACGGATTAATACCTTTCTCAAGGGTACCATTTCTTAAGTGAATGCAGGGTATTCAACTGGAATTTGAAATCGGCTCACCGATTTCTCTTTCCAAGCCGATATCCACTGCACCACAACGCACAACCGTCACTAAACGCTTACAGCACCTGGTATTCCCAAGCGGTCACCCATCTAATTTCTGACCAGGCTCAACGTTGCTTAAATTTCGAGCGAGAACCGGTGTATTCAACGTGATATGGCCATAAGTTCAATTGGTGTAGATTCCTTTTGAATCCGAGGCCTTCATCTATAAATTCAAGAGTTCTCATCAGAACGTTCCGAGTGGGTTTTCTAATTTGCCATATTTTTGTAATCACCATTAGAATCATTCAACTTGACTAAGACTGACACCTAAACTCTGAAATGATCGTATTTGGGGCTTCATGTGCGAATGACAGAAGTAGATATATTCTTCATATGGCACCAGTATCTTAGACCATTTTCAAACTTCCGGCCGAGTGAATTATATCAGAGTGTTCTTTCTCTCACAGACGGTGCCCAACTGACTCTACTATAGAGTGCCGTCGACAACATAAATAACAAACAACGTGCATTCGGGTAATGAAAAATATACATTAGTGAATATTTACTTATGCAACTCGGTAGATAAAAAGTGATGGAAAGAATAAAAGATACAGAAAGTTAGAGAGAGAGAGAGAGAGAGAGAGAGGAACGGAATAAAGGACATGTATAAAGGCTGAAAAGGAAAAATGTTTTAAAGTAAGAAGGAATAAGATAGACAGAGAGAGAAAGATGGAGAAAGTGACAGTTGAAAGGATTTTGAAATTGATTTATATCTAAACATTTACTGTTAAATATAACAAACAAAATAGTGGGTATAATTTTAATATTGACTGATGGGAGAGTAGTATTATTAAACAGATCACGGATAATGATGCCAATCGTTTCATTAATTTTCGTTGATGGAGGATATCTTTATGTTAACACCCTTACAACCATTCTGAAGACGGCTCTTGTGAGCCGAAAGCTTAGAAGCAGCGTAATAAAAATTATAAAAATATTGGACAATGTCTTTATTGTCTTTATTTTCACCAGAAATTAAAACCAAAATATGATGTTAGAACAGCTTTGTTTTAGAAGCATTAAAATTCACGATCAATTTCTTACCCTTGTCCACCACGAATTGGAGGTCCTTTTCAAGCTCAGCAGCGAGGTTTGCTTTGTCAGCTTTGGCAGATTTCTGATCGAGGCGAGAGTAAACCGTAGTGTCGTCAGCTTATAGGCCTACTTGGGATCTTATTATATCGGGAAGATTGTTAATGTAGATCAGGAAAAGAGTAAGACTTAAAATAGAGCCTTGATGGACACCCGCGTCCAGTTATATCATAATCCCATAGATTACGGAGAAGGCCAGCATGCCAGACTCTGTCAAACGCTTTGGGGATATCTAGGGCATCAGTTCAGGCTTCGCCGTTCTTGTTGAAAGCCTGGTGTATGTGCTCATTTATGGTCGTGAGTATATCAGCAGTAGACCTAGTGAAGCGGAAATCATACTGTTTGTCAGGGATGAGACTGTGGGCTGTGAGAAGTTGAACCACCTCGGCCTTGATGATGGCTTCGAAGACTTTGCCAAACATCGGTAGGAGGCTGAGAGGCGCCTGTTATGGTCCAACGTGTGACGAGTGGGATTTGAATCTCAATTTTCTTGCTGGGATGAAATCTTAGATGCTAGCCTTAACACAAGAGGAGACCTCAGCCGCACAGTCCTCAACGAGAAGACTAAAGACTTTGTTCCAAGAGAGGTCACACATGAAATCGCGGAATGAGTTCAAATCAGATCTTTGGTAGCAGTAAAATATTCTGCTCGTCTGAGGTTCTTGGGTGGAGTGGAAGTGGAAGGAGATGTTAACGGAAACCACCGCATGGTCAGAGTTTCCGAGGGGGAGGAGTTGCTTGACATTGCAAGAGTCAGGGATGGAAGTAAAACATAGATCTATGGAGAGAGAGAGAGAGAGAGAGAGAGAGAGAGAGAGAGAGAGAGAGAGAGAGAGAGAGAGTTATAAAATACAAGAAAGAGAATGTGTGAAGAAGAGAGTGAGTGAAAAACATGAAAGTTGATTGAGATATGTTTATGAGAGACTAATCAAAACAGAAAAGGGCGAAGAAATTTGATAGAAAAAAGTGTGACATATAAATCAATATTAAATAATAATTTATTTGCATCAGGTACAAATATGCATAAAATAATTATTTAAATGTCTGAAACCACTGAGATTAAACACTTTTTACAGTGTTACGTGACAGTCCAACGTTTTATTGTAGATTTCTACAGGAGTGCTGTCAGAGCTTATGGTTGTCGCCTGATTTTTAACGCTTCTAATTACATCTGCCAACAATTTTGACAAAGTCTAAATAATCGGGTTTGCTACATTTTGGCATAGCCCATTCGGCCTTGCTGATACGGCGTCAGATGAATAATTAGACTATTTGGGTTTGCTGATTCGGTGTTGATGATTCGGTTTTGCTGATTCGGTGTCAGTTGAATAATTAGACTATTCGGCGTCGGAACATTTCAACGTCACTGTCTCTAAAAATGCATGAATACCTTTTGCAAGGATATTGAACACTTTAAACATTTTTTTCGACATATTTGTCATTTATGCTTAAAATCAAATGTTACACCTTCACTGATAAAACAGCGTAAATTAAAAACGTGAATTGCAAATCTGTATCATAAACAATACTAACAAACTTACTAAATCTTTTAATCTTGAAGTTTATTTTTTCATTTTGCAATTATGAGAAACACTTCTAAGGAATTCAATAGGAGCTAATGATTCAACTCCCAATATGACTTTTTTATTCGTTCATCAGCATCTCTATATTTTTTTTAGCTTTTAGGGGACCTGATATCCAGCTATCAACTTTTAGAGATATGCGTCACGTCATTTCTCTTCATCAATAAATTTCCAAATTGTAGAATATCTAATTTAGCTATTAAGAATGAGAGAGAGAGAGAGAGAGAGAGAGAGAGAGAGAGAGAGTTCACGACAACAGGCAAAGCAAGGTGACATCTTAGTTACTAACCTGAAGGCCAAAACCCCCTTCGCCGAAAAATTCCTGCCAATTTGGCTACACCGATTCAGCTACGCGAAATATGGTAAACCGAGACGTCCCATTCCGTATATAATTACCTTTCTTTTTATGTCCACACAATATCTTCAAATGATAGCAATTAATTTTAATGATATCTTATAAGGAAGCAGGGCTTTTTAGAAGCAAATTAAATAATTCTGAACTGCGATATAATATCAGTCCTTCGATATGGCAGTCAATGATAAACAATTTTTTCACAGATGAAGAGGAGACATGAGGCAATAGAGATTCGATTTTACAGATGGATGCTGAGAATACTAGAAACAAATCATGTGAGAACAGCAAAGTTTTAATGAAAAGAGGAAAATAAAAGGACACGTTACATCGGATCAGAAAGTTTGAGCTAAAACTTATAGGATGCATAATGAAAGAGAGATCTTTGTCACTTGTCACTCGTTAAAGGTAAGAGAAGCAGGTGAGGTCGGCTAATAGCGTACCTATATATCTTCTTTAGCAGAATTGCAGGAAAAGCTCTGAGTTTTTTGTAAAGAAAGAAATTAATAAAGCCTATGGCGTACATGAAATTGTAGAGATCCTTAATCGACTATGTCAAGAAGAAGTGTTGTCGACAAATGATAATTGATCATTACTTGGGTGAGTTGGTTAAGATTGGCTGTTATTGTACTTGTGTCTATAGTGAATAATTTATAGTTGAGTCTATTGTTAAAAATGGTAGTGTTCAAATTTGAGGTTACTACATAATAAGTGACTTTTTATCTTTGCAGTAGATGTAGTCAGACTATACTTAGCCCAACCGACAGAGTAGTTTATCAAATGATAGAATGAAAAAGTGAATATTATCTTTGGTCAGATGTGTAATACTAAAAGACGACTGCACCGAACAATATTAATTTTGAACAGAAATAAATTTACATAATTCCGATACGTGTTCCATTATTCTGTCTGGTCTGAAAATTGTTTTATGGGATTGAAGACTTCGTACATGACACTGCGTCCAATGTGCTATTATTATTTATTATCAAGAAGAGGACGAATTTCTAATCTTAAAATCATCAGCTTCGCGGTCAGAATAAGTTTCGAAGAAAAGTTGTCCAAAAACGGATCTGGTAAAACGTTCGTCTTGTAAGACAGAAAATACTATTTATAAATGAAAATCAAATAAAGAATATATACGAAATATAATACCAAAAACAAAGGAGGCGAGAAGTGATAACAGAAAAATCAAGAAACAACGATAGATTAGCAACTGTAAGAAGAAGAAAAGAAGGATAAGAATAGAAAACTTGCAAGATTTTATTTTATTTTTTAAAGCCGATTGGGAGAATCTCTTATCACCTGCACAAATAGCTGTCGGAGAATTTCTGCAAAAACTGTTTAAACTTCGGAGACTTAAAGAGACGAAAAGTATAAAAAATGTCCAAAGCCTTCCTTTGTCTGGTACAGAACCCAAAATAGTGGATCTCTGGAAAAGTATAGAACTCAGTAGAAAAAGAATTTGGATTCGCTTACCAAACATGATATTAGCGCAGGAACAGAAACAATCAGTTAAGATAAAGAAAATAAATCAAAATTTACAAATGCTTATTTAAATTGGCCTCCTTTGTACTTAGAAAGATAATGTTACCTGGTCAAGCGTAGAATATGAGACATGTAAAGACAGCTACTGCCAGGATACTTTTCCGCTTCAAATTGCGTGATTGTGATCCTGAGTAAAATAGAGGTGGTGAACATTATGAGAATATATGACACTTTGCGATTTCTTGGGCTAAGAATTTCTGTTGACATGAAGGGCAAAGAATATATTGAATAAAATGCTTGAACTGCTGCTTGTTTAGGTTTGATTCATTTTACGACCTATCAACGAATTGGGTCATTTAATATTGAAATTTAATTAAAAGAAACCTTGTATTTAAACATTAAACATATTTTTAAATAGCTTTAATTTATGGCTATTTTTTAAAATTATATTTTTGAAATAGGTTTTATATTTTTTTAGTGTTGCATTGATTATCACTTTTACTATAAAATGTACTGCTTGTTTGTGGATTAATTATTTGCTTATAGCTAGGACCCTAGCAGGTGCTACCACCTCCAGTCATGTTAGATTAGATGTTCTCAAGCTGGTGTCCTCTGTTCCCTAGATGACCGGGAAGGGGTGGTGAGGGGACCGCGACGAGGCCACTCAAAATTATTGGCAATTTGAGATTGTTACCAAGTCGTAATGACAGCGTTGTTGTTGGAAAGGGAAATTATATATTTTCATCTCTAACTCTCTCTTATTTACCTCCTTTTTCTTTTTGTATGCATCATTTTTTTAGTTATCTTCCTTAGTTTTTTTTTGGCCCTTGCTTATGTTTTAGTTATGTAATAAAACATTGAATCCATAGCAATATCTACTGCTAAGAAGGTTGGGTCACTATGTCGATCCAGGATGTTTTTTCACCTGAATCCATCCTGCATATATACAAATCGACCATCCGTCCGTGCATGGAGTACCGCTGCCATTTATGGTCAGGTGCTCCTGCCGTTCTCCTCAGTGTTCTTGACAGGCTCCAAAGGAGAGTCTGTAATGTGATAGGTACTGATCTGGCGGCTCGACTGCATCCACTTCCCCATCGTCAAAATGTGGCCTCCCTTTGTCTGTTCTATAAATACTTTCATGGCTTCTGCTCAGACGAACTTAAGCCACTGATACCTCCTCAACAGGTGTTTACTCGTGCAACCAGACTGGCAACTGGGTCCCACCCATTCACAGTCAGGTTAGCCAAATGCAGACGACAATTCTACTCCTGCAGCTTCTTCTGTCGCACTTCCCGCCTGTGGAACTCGCTCCCGTATTCTTGCTTTCCTGACGGCTACAACTTCCAGAAATTTAAATGCAAAGTCAATCTACTAACCACTGGACTCTAGCTCTCTCCCCACCCCTGTATCACCTTCCCTTTCTCTCCACCTACGTATCTGTCATCGCACCTGCTTTCTCAGCTTTCTATTGTTCCTTTCTAACTAGTTTGTACTCCTCACTCTTTTCTAATTAATCTTTTTACATTTATGTAGCCCCCTGCACATCAGTGGCGTTTCCGCCTTGCTCGAGGTGAAATGATTAAAAAAAAAGCTTTTGAAAAGGTACTCCAACTTATATGAAGAAGAAGAAAATATTCGTGTTCTACAGTTTGCGGGATTTTATTTTCGTTCCGTTGATTGGAGGTGCAGTGAATTGCGTGATTATATTTGAATTGCTTTGATTACAGGTGTAACAGTGATTACAAAGTATAACCAGCATCACTAGATTAAATAGGCCTGTAGCAGAGGGAGTTCAGGTGGTAAAATATTTGCTCCAGACTTTGTGGAACCGGCTATAGTACACATACGCCACAAGAGATTTTTCACACTGTGAAGAAATGTAGCAAACTTTGAAACCAAACATGCACGCAAATTTCTCAGATGTCCTCTTTCTTGTGTCCCTGTAAGTTTTGGTGGATATATTAAAAATTCCGTGGATTCCATCAATTGCACTCCATTGTCATCATAAATTGACTGTTTTTAAAATGAAGCTCAAATTATGGCATTCCACATTAGAGGAGAAGAACATCGCCTCATTTCCACAATTAAATACATATATTGATGAAATGAGCTAAACATCGATGATGATATCCTTGAGGTGAGGAAATGCCATGTATCAATGCTTAGTAAAGAAATTTCTCATTGTTTTCCTGACCTATAAAATTTTGAAAAATATCGTCGGTTTATCCACAACTCTGTTTTGTACTCTCCATTAATATTCTATCTTCAGAGGATAACTTGATTCAAGAACAGTCTATTGATTCGATTAATGATGAGTGTCCTGTAGTGACTTTTTGATTTAAAATGTTACAGCACTATTCTGATTTTGCAAATCTGGCTCTAAAGTGCTGATTCCATTTGCAACCACTTATGAATGTGAGATAGCGTTTTCCACATTACTTGCCCTTAAAACAAAACCCCGAAACAGATTAGCACCAACAAAAGGCATGACAGTTGCACCCACCAAAACAAAGCCAAATCTGGAAGAACCGGTTGAGGTCAAGTAAAGGTACTCATCTCATTCAATGTACTTTTGATGTTTACGGTTGCCATTTTCGCAATGAATAACTGATTTCCGAAAAATGCTTTTGTTTTAATAGAAATTGGTTGCCATTTTTTAATAAATATTTTTTGAGTTGTTAATTTTTGAATAAATATGTGTTTCTCAAACATGTCTTATTTCAGTAGCCTATATGTTAACTGGAGTTTATATAAAAGGGTCTGGGAGCCATCTAAAATATTTTAAAGAGACTGCCATGCAAAAATCCTACAACAAAGCAGGTAAGAGTTATAATTGCAAAGAAAGTTGTATCACTCAGTCATGCTAGACAGTTTTAGTAGTTACACGTTTATAATTTACCATTCGTCCTTGAGTTGAATATTGCTGTCACATCTGCTCTGGTGCTTTTGCTGTGTATACTTATAATTGTTCAATAGGGCTGAGATTTGGTGAGCTAGGCATTAAATCAGTTCCTGTATTTTCTCGAATCTATTCTAGTAAAATGTATGCAAATCTAGCAGAAATATACTCTTTTAATCATACGAAACTGTTGTCAATAAAGGATGCACTTAGTCGTGGGTGATGTCATAGTAGATGTTATCGGATAAAGTACGTGCATATGAATAACAGAACATAGTATTACCTAGTAGAAATTTTTAAATTCCGTATTTATGCTAATGAAAGTTTTGCTGGTGGCTGATTAGTCCGAAAAATGAAACATTGGCAGCTTCTCTCGAAATCGACTTCCAATCAGTTGTTACTGAGAGCAAGATTGGTCTTTGTAAATTTTAACGTTTCCGAAACTGAACTGTTATCTTTTAATCAACATAGAGAGAATTTTTTGCCATTCATCAGCATGGCCGATGCTAACTTAAAGGAAAGAATCTCATTGTAAATTTTTGGTCTTATGGTTTCCACTGATAAAAAGCAGTGATTGTATTGAATACATTACAAAGTCTACTGTTACGAAATCCATTTTGCACATTTATTCTTGGTTGCGTCTTTATTTCAATTGTTGTATCGTTTATAGAAATGAGCGAGAATCTATCTTACACATTCATATATCTATCACTGTTCATGGCATTGAGCATTGTTGGCACAACTGGTCTGGTGCTACTGCTATATATGTCGAGAATCTCGATAAAATTCTATACAGGGATTGTAATGTCATCGGCTCTGACCTAACATTTCTTTAGTCATTTTCCCATCGTCGTGACTTGGCTTCTCTCTGTCTATAAATATTTTCATGGCAAGCATTTCCAATAAGTTATCTTCTTTCGTGCCTCAACTGCATGAATTTAAGCTTGGCAACTAAATCCCATAGTTTTAATTTAAACGATTAGTAACCATATGTCCTCTTCCAATCTTTTATTTTCTAGACCGCGGAAATTGTTCTCGCTTCTTACTTCCGTGTGACGTAAGTTCTTCAAAAATTTAAATGCCACGTGAATCACCATCTTCTATCTTCCTGAATCATGTAGGTTTAGAGTTCTTTCTCTTAGCTTTGCATTCTATTTCACTTCCATTAACACTTGGTTCTGTCACTGTTGTGGCGCTCTCCACCTTTCCACGGAAATGGACTATTCGAATCACTATATAAAATAGTAGTGATTATACCTTGTGGAAGCAAGTCGAATAAGGAAGTCGAATGAGCTAGTCAGTCAGTTATTTCAGGTATTGCACCGGAAGTATTCTACTAGTCAATCTTTCACGTCTCTACGGTGATTTTCAGTTAAGTGCCATACGTGAGACACGCTTGGGCAATCATGTCTCTCTCGAGACATGACTGACTGGGCAGATGATTATCCCGCAGTAGGTTGCCATTGCTTTCTGCGGTATACTGGTTCCGACCAAGGCTATAGAACCTAATCTGTCCTATTATTTAACCCATAACTGGAAGGAATAGACGGATTAATACATTTCCCAAGGGTATTTGCGCGTAAGTGAATGCAATGAATTCGGCTGGAATTCGAACTCGGCTCCCCGATTTCTCGTTCCGAGCCGATATCCAAGCACCACAAACGGCGATACTGTATACTAATTACCTTGTTCTGTATTCTACTAATCCTCACCTCTTGTAAATATTTATCTTTCCTGTCAATACACCTACTTTTATACTATTACGTTGTTTTGTATTATTTCACATAATTCTGTTACCCGACGTAACAGTCACCTTGCTTTAGATGAAAAGCAAAACAAAAACAAGCAAAAATAATATCCCAAATAATTGTATTTGTTACACTATTGAATTCGCATAATGATTTCTGATATCATTGTTCATAAGTATAATCGAGTATAATCAGCGACCGCTGACAACCAACCTTATTCTTTTCAGCCACTTTCCCATCGTCGAAATGTGGCCTCCCTCTGTCACTTCTATAAATATTTTCATGGCTTCTGCTCGGATGAGCTTAAGTCACTGATGCCTCCTCAACAGGTGTTTACTCGTGCAACCAGACTGGCAACTGGGTCCCACCCATTCACAGTCAGGTTAGCCAAATGCAGAGGACAATTCTACTCCTGCAGCTTCCTCTCTCGCACTTCCCGCCTGTGGAACTCACTCCCGTATTCTTGCTTTCCTGACGGCTACAACCTCCAGAAATTTAAATGCAAAGTTAATACTCATCTACTAACCACTGGCCTCTAGCTCTCTCCCCTCCCCTGTATAACCTTCCCTTTCTCTCCTCCTATGTATCTGTCATCGCACCTGCTTTCTCAGCTTTCTATTGTTCCTTTCTAACTAGTTTGTACTCCTCACTCTTTTCTAATTAATCTTTTTACATTTATGTAACCCCTGCACATCAGTGGCGTTTCCGCCTTGCTCGGGGTGAAATGATTAAAAAAAAAACAAAAAAAAAACATACAACGTCCAGTTTCGGCATTTTCATACTTTACGAATACTTCTTCGAGGACAGACATTTGTTGAAATGGGTAGTTTGATTAACTAATGGCAATGCAGTTTAATATTTATCAAAGATCTCTGTTGTAAAGAATTCCCTACTTCTCAATAGTTAAAGCTGTTTTTAATTCGTATTGCAGTAGCCTATCTGTTGGCACGTTGGCGTGTTGTATCGATTAGACTTGGTCGCCCAATGCCGGCAATTAGTGATGATACCCCGACTAATGAAGAGTGCAAGTAAGTAATTAGCATAATCGAAAGTAAGCACCTAACAATGTGTGCCGTTTCAGAAAAGATCTGACTTTTGGTGTTTATAAAAATGACTCAAATAAATCCTCCTGGGCATAGCTACGATATTCAATACATCAAAATAAAATATTGAAAGACAGACCGCATGCTTATAGAACTCTGATTTCAATATGCACAATTGTTATGAGGAAGTAACTGTTATTCATGTCACATCTATCTATCTATCTATCTATCTATCTATCTATCTATCTATCTATCTATCTATCTAAATCTAGTTTCTTTCTATCTATCTATCTATCTATCTATCTATCTATCTATCTATCTAAATCTATTTCTATCTAAATCTATTTCTATCTAAATCTATTTCTATCTAAATCTATTTCTATCTATCTATCTATCTATCTATCTATCTATCTATCTATCTAAATCTATTTCTAAATCTATCTATCTATCTATCTATCTATCTATCTATCTATCTATCTATCTATCTCAGTTGAATATATGGATCAGAATCCGACACGATAATACAATAGAGAACAAAACATGTTATAAGAACATAACCCTTTAAGAAGAAAATATTTTGAAAACATATTAATAGCATTACTACCAACTATAAAAAATGTTTAAAACATTACATTCCTTCACTATCTTTCTATGAATGCATTATTCATGAATCTAACTGATGCCTACCTAATACATAAAAATTAATGAAAAAGATACTCTCCATCTTGAAAAACGCATGAGAAATATTTTAATGAAAAATCCAATTAAAACAAGTTGATCACGTCTTTCTGCGTTTCACTAACCCACACGAGAGAAATATGAACAAAAAAAGAAAGTAAATGAAATCGCTAGAGAATCTACAAACAAATATTAAAAAAAAAAAAATTAAGTTTAAATTTTTCAGCGTCCCTTTCCGTCATGCGCATGTGTAGTCGTATCAACGTAAACATCGCCTTAAGCACAAAAAGCATCACACGAAATCTTTTTTACCTTCTTATTTTTCTTATTTTCCCTAAAATTGTTCTTTATTCATAAAAAATATATAACGTTTTCTTATAATATATATATATATATATATATATATATATATATATATATCACTTAATCACTACTTTCAGCTTTCAATGAACATGTCTCATGCTAACCTCTACGAAAGTCACTCGGTGCAACTTCTCAGGCTATCATTCTTGGCTGACATGAATTGAAAAGATTATATTGAATTAATTGCTAGGTCGATGGCTAAGAAATTAGTTCATTGATGTTTTAAACAATTTTTTTATTACAGATCTATTTTACCTATCTTATTAGTCTACTATTTGTCCACCAGTTAGTCAGTTTGTTAAGTGTCATATTCAAAAGAGACATGATTGACTGAATATCCCGTAGTAGGTTGCCATTACATTCTGCGGTTGACTGGTTGCCAGCCAAGGCTATATAACTCAATCTGTCCTATTATTTAACCCATAACTAGAGGGATAAGATGGATTAATTTCTTTTACTTTTTTATTTGTGCGTAAGGAATGCAAGGAATTCAACTAGAATTTGAACTCGACTCCACGATTTCTCCTTACGAGCCTATATCCACTGCACCACAACACGCATCCATTTATTTGACTAAGTTAAACAGGCCTCGTTTAGTATAATATAGGAATTTGCACGGAGGTGGAGTTTTTTTTTTTAGTTTTTAGATTGCAGGTTTCGTATTTGGGATCAGGTGTTTTTGAAGGGTTGAGATAGATGAATACGCTTTCCATTGTAATCTTCTCACAAAGTCAATACGATGGAAAGCGCATTTCCATCTCAACCATTCAAAAACTTGTAATGAAATTCAGTTAGCTGTCTTCTTCTTCTATGTGCCCCATCCTTTCAAGACGTAGGCGAGCATGGTTCTCCACGTCTCCCTATCCCTTG
This sequence comes from Ascarosepion bandense, assembly GCA_037127315.1. Lineage (NCBI taxonomy): Eukaryota > Metazoa > Mollusca > Cephalopoda > Sepiida > Sepiidae > Ascarosepion > Ascarosepion bandense. The sequence goes on from JBBBDQ010000202.1 coordinate 3,065,666, forward strand.
TGGCTCTTAGTATGCTTGTTCCCGTTACTCCTGTCAACCTCCGTTCCGTCAACCATCTGATCAGGCCCTGCAAATATGTTATCCGCTGTCTTCCTCTGTCTCTCTTTTCTTCTATCTGGCCAGTCAGTATCAGGTTCTCCAGGCTCTCCTTCCTCATTGCGTGTCCCAGGAACTTCAGCTGTCTCTTCCTGATGCTCAGTATCAATTTCCTCTTTGTTGCCATTCTTTCCAACACCTCATCGTTGCTTGCATGCTCAGTCCACGATATCCGTAGCATCCTTCTGTAGAACCACATTTCGGCCGCCTCCAGTTTGGTCCTCATTTTCAACGATATTGTCCAGCATTTGCTGCCGTATTGAAGAACTGACATCACGTAGCAGTCCAGCACTCTTTTCTTTGTTTCCAGTGAGATTTTTCTGTGTGTTAGTATTTTGCTCAGCTTCTGGAACGCGTCCTTTGCCATGCCAATTCGCCTTCGGATCTCCGTGTCGTACTTACTTTTTTCTTGAAATTTTTGGAATTGAAGGAAAAAAGCCTAAGCCCACAGACAGTTTGGAAAATCATAGGTTCCAAACGTACTCTTAATAGTCTTTGAGATATGTGTAACTTATATTTACAAGAAGAAAATCAAATAATAAAATACATTCATCAAAACCAACAATTGAATCAGAGAAACGAAGTAGTATTTAAATTTGGGCATAAAAACAAATTAAAATTTCCATAAAATAGGTCTAGCTCTATTAGCTACTATATTTGCATATATTCATTTTAATCTAATTCGTCTAATGCGAAAGTATAACTAACCTTGATTCTTCCTCCTTTGAACTTCTATAGACATACCATTTATAATTGATAAACTTTCTTCTTTCTATTATTTTTTCTCACTCTCTTTCCATTACTTCTAATTATCTATGTTCTAATTTTCTTATTTTTTCTTCTTATAAAACTATTAATTAATTTCATAAATTTAATATTCAGGTTTTATTCTCTGGAACTTATTCTTTTTCAGACAAAAGAATTCTCCTGCTGACCCTTCTCTTGTGCCTTTTATTTGATGAAATTGTACACACTCACCTGCCTTTTGTATGAAATTGCACTTCCGACACGAAAACTCAGTTCACACAGGAGCAAAGAACGGTTGAATGATAAACATATAATGCAGTTTGGAATTTTGTTTAGAATTTTGTAAAATCTGAATTAGCGAGAAAAACCCTGCTTATATTAAATGGCTGAACGTATGATTTGATGATAATTATTGATCTTGACGATTGATGCAAGACCAGGTAAATGCAGTTTTCCTTCTTTTTTTAAGACGTTAGTTCTGAAAAAATTAGTTGCCTTGAAAATAATAAAAATTGGAAAATAAAAAAAAAGTGAAATTAGGGAAAATCTAATTTCTATGACAATAAGTTAAAAATCAAACGTTCAACCGCATGACGTTTTTTCACGTTTTCCTGGCGCGTGTCGACTGTAAAATGTTTACCTATTGCAGATCTGAAAATACTTTATTGTAAAAGAAAATGATTCTGCTAATGTAGCTGGTCTTTCAGAACACACACACACAGACACACACACACAGACACACACGCACACAGACATGTATATATATATATATATATATCTTTAATTTAGAAAGTTATATATATATATATTTCTGTCTGAATTTCAGGGATAAGAGTTAGTATTTAGACTATTTATATTAAACTATCGTCCTTATCCTACATTGATATATGCGTATATGATATATTGTGATAACAAGAACAAAAATGATGACAATAGTCCACATGTAAAAAGTATATATATATATACATTTTTTTTTATCGTGTCACCCCAAGCAAGGCATTCCACTGCCACTATAGCGCAGGGGATTACATAGAGGTATTGGGTATGGGTAATGTCAGAAAGAGGGTGATATACGACTTAGGATGTACATAGGGAGAGAGTTGGAGAGAGTGGATGTGAGTTAGTGTGTTAGGAGGTGTCTATTGACCTTACACTTAAACTCCTGGAGGTTGTAGCCGTCGGGAAGCAAGCAGGGAATTCCACAGGCGGGAAGTGCGAGGAAAGAAGCTGTTGGAATAGAAATTGCGGTTATATTTCATCGGTTTCACTGTAAAAGGGTGGGACCTAGTTGCCAATCTAGTATCTCGTGCAAATTCACATCTAGGGGGGACCAGTAATTTAAGTTCGTCAGAGCAGAAGCCATGAAAGTATTTAGAGAAGAGGCACAGGGAAGCCACGTCACGCCGGTGAAAGAGTGACTGCAGGCGGTCAGCCAAGTTGGTATCAATCACATTACAGATTCTTCACTGTATTTTGTCAAGAACCCCGAGGAGAATAGAAGGGGCACCCAACCAGATGTGGCAGATTAAATAAATTGCAAACATTGTTGTGTCTGCTTATTTTTAATAAAATCCGTTCACACTCACGGATAATCTTTCGCGTATTATAATTAAAACATGTAAAAATGAGCTGTAACGCTGACAGTTGATTTTATTATTCATTTCTCGATGAATTATTTTCAATCTCTTTCCGAGATCAACTTCAGATAAAGAAATTAACCGCAGAACTGTATTGTTAAAAATTACTGTAAATTTTCTTCTTGCTTTAAATATAAAGGTTGACAAATTAGTCAGTGTTGCTTAGAACGTGAAAATTATCCAAAATGGAATTTTGTTTATGTTGTCATGTCATGATCGTGTTAAAACATGAAAAAACTATTCTTTTTACAAATATTTATATTATATTATTATTACGGTATTCATAGCTGATTCAATTAACTGACGGCTTAAGCTTTTTAATGAATAGAAAAGTTTAGCTGTCAATTATATATAATCTTTTTAACCGTTTTTTAATGGATAATCGTAGTTTATTTATTAAACAAATTCCGTCTCAAATAGGAATATTCACTAAAAATGACGTTTCAAGTGATAACATCCATCGGATGTATTAATACGATTTCATGACATATATATATATATATATATATATATATATATATCTTCATGGAAAGCCAATTTTCCCTAAAGATTCAATTTGGTGAAACCTTGGTAGGTTCGTTGGTTCTCTAGGTTAGTTATTTACTTTGTTTGCTCTACTTGCGTATTGAGCGCTTTTTGTTTTCGGTTACTAGTCTCGTGTTTTTTTCTTTGGGCTGCGTAATTTGGCTAATGCTCAAGTGCTTAGCTCGTTCTTTTTTTTATCACCATTTTTTCCTTCCGGTTATGTGCTCGGAGGGTTTTTCGAAACTAGTATAACGATAAGTTTACATTTATATATATATATATATATATATATATAAGGTCTTGAATAAATCTTCGCTGATATTTCATGAAAAGTAATGTTTTATTTATAAAAAATTAGTAAGAAACATGTCACTGAAATTTTTTCCCCATTTTCCTAACAGCATTTAAATTCCACGTCAGAAAAATGACAAGGCTTTTGAGATTAACTATGAGTCGAACAATTGTTTGGCATCTTCATAGGAATGAAAGTGTTGCTTAGTGATAATCGGACGAGGTAAATGTCTAGTTACTACTTGGAGCGGTGTAAGACTTCCCATTTAAGCGGTTACAAGTAGATGTTACCCGTTTTTTCACATGTAGCCTAGCGTTGTCATGCTTCAAAACACTATGTTGTGTCTCTGCTCGCATAGCGGCCATTTATTCTTCAATGTTTGACTCAAACGCATTAATTGCACTCGATAGTGATCTACCATAATGTTTTCGGTCAGTTTGAGCAGCTCATGATAAACTACATCCACTTTATCCCAACAAATGCCGAGCCGAAGTTTCGAACCCGAGATATTCGGCTTTTCCGCCAATGTCTATACCTGACCGGGCTTACCACACAATCATTTAGGTTTAAGGGAATCGTAATGTATCCACTTTTTATTGCGGATCACGATACGATGCAGAAAAGCATTTCTTTATTTGCCGTTGGAGCAGCACTTCACACGTGACAAGATGTCGTTTGACGTCTTTCGCCTTCAACTCGTACGGCACCCAATGCCCTTGCTTTTGAATCATTCCTAATGCATTCAGACTTTTCAAAAGTTTTGTGTAATAAACTCCTTATGATTCTGCAAGTTCAGCTTTCGCATGACACGATTCTTAAGGAAGTAATATCTCTATTTCTACGTCTTTAAACTATTTCGATGCCCCAGAGCATTGTTTATATTCAACATCGGTATCATTTTTTGAAGCGTCTAAACCAATCTGTATGTTGTCTCAAAAATTGCACATTCATTGTAAGTTGCAACAAGAATCAGCATCAGCTGCAGATTTCATTTTTGCGAGAAAGTTCTCCGCAAATACACTTTTTTGGCACGAAATCCGCCATGTTTAATTCTATGAAAAACGAAGTTTTTTACACTTCAGTGAAATGACATACACTGAATTTAAGCTTGCCCATAGTACTTCCTTATAAATGCGTTACCATCTGAAACTACATGCCCGCGGTTCTGTGAACGCCATCTGTTGGAAGACAGCGAAAACTTATTCAAGGTCATCATCATCATCATCCTATATATATACATATATATATATACTATAGTCATCCGCAGACAGATCAGTTTTGCTGAATCACAGCTCATCAGTACGGTTAGACTCCGATTGCTTTTTAACCCAGGATTGAAGCCCGACCGAATTGGCATCAGTCGGCGATTCTATATATAGTTTTGCCTCTTAGCTGATTGATGGCGTCTTCAGCATTCAGACACCAACGATTCGTATATATACAATCTAGAAATTACTCCGTCCACTCGTCAAGAGTTTCAGTAGTTGACTGCTTTCTTTTTTTTTTAGATTTATTCTTTTTAATATGCTATTTATATTGTTGCAAGTTTTCTTTCATAGTGTCTGAGTGCTTTCCTGAGTTTGTGCACGAACACCCATTTGCCCGTCTCCGCGTAGGTGCGTACGTGTAGAATGTCATAGTTATTTGTCCTTTTCGTCGTATCTTTTTTGATTCAATCCGTATTAGTTTTTTAACTTTCCTTTTTTTTTATCTTGTTTTCTTTCAGCATTTTTTTAGCTTTCTAGTGTTTTCTGGAGTTAGGAAAATTGTATTTCATTTTTTACATAAATAATCTTTTTATGCTTAAATAATAAAGTAAATATTCATATGCCTCATCACTTAGCCATTATTTTGTTTTCTTATCTGATTTAATGGCATCGTAGGTATTAGGGTAATAATTTTAGGATGTTAGGTTTGTAATTAAATTTCAATTCATTATTGTTTTAAATTACATTCATACAATTACGCACGTACACATATATACATATTTCCATTTATATACATAGATATACACACAGGTACATAAGTACATATATATGCCTACATGTGTGTATTTTGTTAATCTAATTTGTATACATTCAAATATGTATGTACGTAGGTTACCCTGGTTGACTCTTCAGTTCGAAAATTAAGGTCACAACCTTACAACACCAGATGTTGTTACTGTGGTGATACCGAGCAAAAGCGATGGACCGGATGTTAGTGGGTTGCTTATCTATTCATTTCTGTTAGTAGTGGAGAGTCCGTTCTAGTTAAGGGTAGTTGTATACGCTTGCAGGTTAACGGAATTTGGCCTTGTTGTAGATAGCCCACTATAAGTCATAAAATGATTACAAATCAAGAAAGGCAATTTGAGTCGAAAGATAACATTTTATATATAACACATATCAATTAATGTTTTTACAATTGAAGAAATACATGAAGTATAGGTCCAACGGAAGTTAAAATGAAAACGCAAACAATCGGTCCATCGCTTTTTCTCGGTATCACCATATTACTATGATTGCTCTCGGAAATATGTATTTTTAGCCATACAACTAAATGGTTTTAAGTTTGGAGATGATAAAAGCGGGTGGGTAGTAGGACCAGTCTCATCTGCTAATTCTTTAGGCTGGTGTGTGGGGAGAAAAGAGAGGTATTTCCAAGGATATTTACGCGAAAGTGAACGCAAATGCCACGGCTTAAATTTGAACTCTGCACGCCAATTTTATTTCTATGCCGAGCACAGTTACACTACGCGTACATTCAATACCTTCACTTATTTATACACGTAGTTAATTAGCAAGAAAAGAAGGACTGGGGAAGGAGAAAAAAGCTAACCTAAGATATAAGAAAAAATAACTGATACCTTTAAATCTCTCTCTCTCTCTCTCTCTCTCTATATATATATATATATATATATATATATATATGTGTGTGTGTGTGTGTGTGTGTGTGTGTGTGTGTGTGTCAGAGAGAGGGGTAGAGATGAGAAGGAGAGGAAGTATGATAAATGAGTATTCTACATAAAAAGCGAATGATAACGGAGAACGTACAAAAGTGAAAGTAATAAAAAAAAAAACAACATATGACTAGCAAGTAAAGTAATTACAACTGGATGCTCATGTAATATTATTTTTTCTCTATCTACTATCCTGGCGTGCCAGTGGCCAATCACCACGTCTAAGATGACTGTCGATGCGACAGAACATACGAAGAGTTCGATTTCTGCATCTTAAAGGGACATCAGTGCGTAAGTGATACATGCAATGTCGATATCCTTTACTCTACTGACAAGTTTTCTCTTTTCTATCTTCTCGGATATATCCAAACATTGGTCAACGTGATAATTTCACTTCATATCCACAAGTGAGGAGGCTGGGTGAGTTTTATCAGAGATATACTCCCAAATCATCACAATAACTTCAGAAGCAGTATTGAATAAGAAAATATCAGTATTTCAACAATTATATCTCTGTGTGTTGGTATTAGTGTACAGACCAACAACTGAATGCAAATACACTATATACAAAAATACTTTATTGATTCAGTTGCTTTTATGACTTATCCACATTTAGAAGTTATCTAAAGACAGAAAATATTTTAGATGGTAATTTTTTTAAAGAGATAATAATGATTTGCAGTTAGAAGTCCTACTAATTAAACTATAGCAGTAGATTCAAACCTTTTCCAATAGTATTTGCGTGTAAGTGAACATAACGATTCCGACTGGAATTGAAACTCTGCCTTTTGATTTCAAATTCTGCTCATTTATCCATTACACTACCTGTATATTCACGCTTATAACATCTAGTATTCCCAAGCCGTCTCCCATCGAGGTACTGTCCAAACTCGATGTTGCTTACCTACGGTGATCGTACAAGAACGGGTGTTTTAACGTGATATGGCCGTAAGCCTTTATGATTGTGTCGGAAAGCAGAAGAATCGATAGAATTTGTAAAAAGAGATGTAAATTTATTCACGCTGAACGGAGTGTATTTATGTTTCGATCAGGATGTGTACATCAGATGTGTTCAGGCAAAATTATTCCTGTTCGATCGGTAGACAAATAAACCAATTACGCAAAACCCGTTGAAAAATTGATAAAACAAACAGTTCTGCTTTTGGTGAATGAGGCCAAACAACACAAGACATATAATCATTTACCCCCAGCACAAACGATGAGGTTATATAAAGTCCATTCGTAAAATGGCGTTTCAGTTGTCAGTCAGAAAAGTGAAGGAGACATGAAAAAGAAAAAGAAAATAGAAAAAAAAAAGGACTTATATAATAGATTTATTTTGTCAGCGACTCTTGTTTCAATTCCTGGAAAATAACAGTATCTTTCTCTTTCATTTTTAATGTATTTGCAAAGTAAAACTATTGAAAATGAATTTATACAGAGAAATTATTGTATAGTGATTGAAACACGATACAGAATTCATGATGAAAAAAATACGAAATATCTGGCTATGTGAAAATTGAAGTGAAAGTGAATGTTTAAATGCGTTGATCTTTCTTTTTTTTTAATCACTCCAGCAAGGCGGTAACTCCACTGATGTGCAGGGGGCTACATAGGAGTGAAAAGATTGGAAAAGAGAAAACCGTAAACCGCATCCTAAACAGGAAACAAGGGATGAGCCTCTTCACCTATTCAATAGACGTGGGTGGAGTCTGAACCGGGCGATTAATTTAATATTAATGCTGCGTTACTTATTTTTTTAAAACATTTCACCCCGAGCAAGGCAGGGCTACATAACTGTAAAAAGATTAATTAGAAAAGAGTGAGGAGTACAAACTAGTTAGAAAGGAGCAATAGAAAGCTGAGATGATATCTACTGAGAGGGGATTTTATAAGAACTGCATGTGATATCATTTGCTACCTAAATGATTATTTAGTATTTATGAATAAAAACGTTATGGCAGTCTTACTTGCCTAATTGTTCTATAACAACGTGCATAACATATACGAGAATAAGTAAGAAATTATCCGTACATTTTCCATAACATATCTTGAAACAAGAAGGCGGATCATTTTTGAAATTCCCTCGTAAATTAGATACATTTCGAAGTTTATCTCGCAAGCTATGACAACTGTATTAATTCCCGAGAGGTCGATGAGGGCAAGGATATGCTGACAGCATCTTCTGAAAAAGATACGACCTCCTAAAGAAGGTTACGAGCTGTATTGAAGATCCAGATCCAAGTACAAAGCAGATTAATTTTTATGTATAGACTTAAATATAAACTCTGAATTAATTTACACTTACCGTTTACGCATATTCCCAAAGTTTGTTTACCTATACACTCTCGTGCAAACTTTTTTTAATCATTTCACACTAAGCAAGGCATTCCACTTCCACTATTGCACATGGGGTTATATAGGGGAAGGTAAAGAGAAAGAGTGGTTAGATAGAAAAAATATCAGAAAGAGATGGGTACGGATACCGAGGCTGAGGATTGGGTCCCACTATTTACATAGAAAGTCAAGTATAAAAAGATCAGTGTTTACCTATCGTCTCAATATAAGTATATTTATTCATAGTCAGTCAGTCAGCCAGTTAAGTGCCATACGTAACACACGATTGGGCGATCATATCTCGTAAGAGACATAACTGACTGGGCAGATTATCTTGCAGTAAGTTGCCATTACTTTCTGCGGTAGAATGATTTTCAGCCAAGGCTATAGAACCCAATCTGTTCAGTTATTTAACCCATAACTGGAGGCAAGAGACGGATTAATACCTTTCCCAAGGGTATTTGCGCGTAAGCGAATTTATTCATAGACTAAGATAAGACTAACCCCACCAATGATTACAAGTTAACTCAAGTACAATAATAATAATAATAATAATAATAATAATAATAAAGAGATTTTTGGCATTAAGCAAACGAAGAAGATTTTATCATGTCGTAAAATCCACCAACCTAACCTCACCGAAAAGGTAATGAAGCGGACTTTTACTTCTGCTCAACAGTTATATCCCTGTGTCAAACTCGGCCAAGTTTTATCGTATTTATACAGAGTTATATACGAGGTGCTAAGCTGAATTATGAAGCAGGGATTTGAACAGCACAGGAATTTAATGTAGAACGGAATGTTTTCCGCTATCCTATACGAACCAGTTTGTAAATAGTCTAATGAAAATACTTAAGTTCTAAATCAGAACAACGAAACTAGGGCTGTCTTTGTAGAAATCCTGAAGGCATTCAACATGCTGGCCTTCTACGTAAGCACCAAAGCTAAGATGTCAAAGGAAAAATAATTGGTTTAATCGAATGGTTCTTATTAAAACATGAAATAAAAGTCGTTTAGAACAAACTCGTTCTCAGATCCTTTCACACGATATTTAGGGTTCCCAAATCTTTTTTCTGCGCACTTTTTCATAAAAAAACTGCTCTGGTGATTTTTCTTCCCTATTATTCAAACTACATCAATTTAAATGTGCTACTAGATTGGCATATAGGTCCCACCATTTTAGTGTTGAAATAGTTAAATGCAACCGCTAATTATACTCCAACAATTTATTTTCTCGCACTTCCCATTTGTGGAACTCCCTTCCGTTTCCTTGCTTTCTCGATAACTATAATTTAAAAAACTAATCTGCAACGTCAGTCGCCATCTTCTGTTTTTTTTTTGTACCACGTACATATTTTGTTCTTTTCTTAACCCTTTCTATTCTCAGTCTCCTTTTCCACTTTTTGTAACCTCTTGCATACTAGTGGCATTCCCACCTTTCCTTGGGCGAAATGATAAAATAAAGAACAGAAAAGATAAACAGTCGACATCCTCTTAATTTTGGGCTGTACATCGAGAGATAAACAAACTTATTACATTATTCTGTTTGGTATCGGTTCCTTTATTGATGCTGTTATCAATATGACTCATATTAATCCTATGAAGAGTAATAATTTAAAAGTTTTCCGCCACATTATTTCGTTTTCAGTAGACCTATGTATTCAAAGAGTTACTAGTTTGCATACATTGCTAAAATTTAACTTTGATTATTGTATGATACCTTGGTTATTTTAAGACTATATAGAATTGTGATTTATCTTAGTAAAATTCAATGCTTTTGAAAATTCTTTGTGGGAAATGCAACAAATATACAAAAATATATATTATACTATATTATTTATAGAAATAACTAAAAATAATAGAATGAAGAACTGTTGAAACTCTTATGTAAGCTTGATATATTTGGGAAGAAGATTAGCATAAACCAGAATTTATAGTAAAAGCAAATCGGATAGAAAATGAACCCAGCAAATATACATAAATAGAAAGAGGTATAAAGGCAAGAATGTATCTTCTCACCGGTATTATTCAAGTAGTACAGCAAGTTGATTCAGAAAGAAAAGTAAGACCTACCAGAATTCATTATTAGCGACCTTGAATGTATAGATCTTAGCAAAGAGAAGAACCCAACATACAATTGACAAATTGGAGAAGCCAAAAGGAAGAAAATACACAATTTAAATATCTAGGAAATGTTTAAGAAGAGCGAGGAAAATGCGAACCTGAAATTCGAAGGGGCTTTGGTATTCCAGAAGGTACCTTGTAAAAGGTAAATAAACTGTTAAGAAAACAAAATTTTGTTAGAACTACAGAAAAGGATAACTAACTTTTATGTAATATTGGTCCTTTATGGAGTGAATGATGTACATGCTTTTCACAGGATGAACACACATGACGCAACAAAAATTGTTTCTATAGAAGAATGCTGAGAATACCGTGAAGTGGATACAATGACGAAGTTTTAGAGAAAATAGAAACAAAAAGGTAACTTATAGTTAACCCCAGAAAAATACAATTCTTCTAGAGCGTATAATGAGGAAAAAGGCTTAGAAAACTTGACCTTCATAAGAGATAATGACAGTAATAGAGACAGAAGAAAACAGCGTATAACCTTCCTCACAAACTTGTGTTGATGGTTGTTGAAAAAGGGATTATGAGAGTGAAAAGACCAAATTTATTACGATTTACAAAGAAACAGAGAACTGTAGAGAACCATTATTGTTCCCTTGAAGGGACATGGCACATAGAAGAAGAGAAAATAAAAGTTTTTCCCACACCAATTTTATTAAGAATATTCTTTTATTGCATATTGATAAAATTCCAGTCATTCAATTATAGAAACCCTTAGTATGAATAAGAATGAACGAATACCATGGAATGAAAATGTGAATAGCTAAGAGGTTTTCAAGAAATTGGTAACATAAAACACGTTTGGACACTTAGAAGCTGAGAGAGAGAGAGAGAGAGAGAGAGTGAGAGAGAGAGAGAGAGAGAGAAGGGGTAGGTTGATAATTTTTTATGGTTTATCACCCCCTTTCAGGTTATTCAAAGCCAGTTAATGTTTTAAGACTGCGAATATTTTTGGTTATAATAAAGGTTCAGTGGATGTGCGTTGTGGTGCAGTGGATATCGACTCGGAACGACAAATCGGGGATCCGAGTTCGAAATCCAGTTGAAATCCTTTCATTCACTTACGGACAAATACAACTGGGCAAGGTATGTATCTCTCTATTCTCTCCAGTTATGGGTTAAGTAATAGAACAGATTGGGTTCTATAGCTTTGGTTGGTAACCAGTCTACCGCAGAAAGCAATGGCAACCAATTGCAGGATAATCTTCTGCCCAGTCAGTCATGTCTCTTTCGCCAAAGGGTGTATCACGTATGGCACTCAAGTGACTGACCTTTTTTTTTTTACTTCATATCATCCGGAACGAGACAAAATCATCTGTATGTGCTTTGTATGAAAAATAGTATGAAAGTCGTTTTTTACTTTTTTTGCTAAAAATATAACTGTTTTAATTTGTTAAAATATGCAGCTGTACATTGGTTCTAAAGAACATCCACTTCGTTGTGTCAGTTGTGTAAGAACAACATCACACCTATATATGTTCTGATTTTATATGCAAAGCGGTTTTGAGGAAAGAACTACTTATAGAAATTCGGCGTCTTATTGTGCTTTGCTTCTGCAAGATTCACAGAATTTACAAAATGTTTTCGACAGGATTTTTTTTGGCAGCTAATCCAGCTAAAGTTGTCGGATGTGAAGATATCAATTGTTTTTCCCTCAAGATAAGATCTTAGACAATATCTATCGCAGAACGAAATAATGAATTTGGGGACTTGGAATATTCTTTAGTGAAAACCGTTCGTTACACCAATAGATATGTTTGGCTCTTTATTTCTTTTTTTTGTTTTTAAGTAAACAATTTCTTCCAATTCTAGTTAGACGCTATCCTTTGTAATTTTATCAGCCGTAAACTTAAATCAACAGGAAAAAAGTTATTTTTCTATACTTTTTAGACTTGGACACAGATAAAAGATTTTCTTTCATCCATTCATTCATGTGTTCTTAATGTTGCATTCAATTTTAAAACGGTAATTTTCTGTTTCAAACAAATTTAATCATTTCTACTGATCTCAAAACCAGAGTGGCATTTCTTCATCAAAGACGTATTACAGGTTTTAGATAGTCTTTTGTCGGCAAAAGTTTCCAAAATATGAGTAAACAAATGAGCATTCTATAATAATAAAATATCCTCTTTATGGTTACTTCATGGTTATGCGTTGATATATATATATATATATATATATATATATATATATATATATATATATATACGTGGAATCAATACATGAAGATTTTACTAAACATCTGTATAAGAGTGGATTCCAGAATGTTTCGATAATTACGTTCAAAGAGGCCAGAGACGCATACAAGGATTTTTGTTTTTTGATTACCTTTGGAAATGAAGAACCCGCAATTGTGAATTACATAGCGTTATTGTTGCGTTTGAAGGAAGAAATCGCGAAAAAACGGCCACAAATCAAGGAATAAAATATCTTTCTTCAAGACAATGCACCAATTCACAAGTCGTTCGCAATTACATTAATTTACATTAATGATCTCCCTGATTCCAATAGGTTTGTACGCCGATGGCACCACAGTTTACTCTCGCCTCCTACAAAAATCTGGTGTAGGCGTCAAAGCTAACCTCGCAGCCGAGATTGAAAAATACCTCCAATCCATATTGGACTGAGGTAAGAAATAGCTAGTAAATTTTAATGCTTCTAAAACGAACCTGCTATCAATTAACCATCATCAACAATCTGACCTACCTCCCATTAGCATGAACCAGACTTGCCTCCCAGAGAGTAAAACACTACGCCCCCTTGGTCTCACACTTTCAGCGGATCTCAAATGGAATGACTATATGGAATCCATTGCTAAATCCGCTGCTATGAAAGTCGTTTCTCTGTGTAGAGCCCGGAAGTTTTTTCAGTCTAAATCTATCCTGCACATTTACAAATCTACCATCCGCCCGTGCATTGAATACTGCTGCCATATCTGGTCGGGTGCCCCTGCTGTTCTCCTCGGGCTTCTCGATAAGTTTCAGAGGAGGGTCTGTAATGTGATAGATACCGACTTGGCAGACCGCCTGCAGTCTCTCTCGCACCGGCGCGACGTGGCTTCCCTTTGTCTCTTCTATAAATACTTCCACGGCTTCTGCTCTGATGAACTTAGATCACTAGTGCCCCCTAAATACGAATTTGAACGAGATACTAGATTATCAACTAGATCCCACCCTTTTACAGTGAAACCGATAAAATGCAGCCGTAACTTCCACTCCAACAGTTTCTTTCCTTGCACTTCCCGACTGTGGAATTCTCTTCCAAATGATTGCTTCCCCGACGGCTACAATCTCCAGGAGTTTAAATGTAAGGTCAATAGACACCTCCTAACACACTAACCTGCTCCCATTCTATCAAACACTCTTCCCATCTGCCCAACCCTCATCCTCGCTATCCTTACTCATCTGTCACCTTCCTCCTGACATTCCCTATGTCTAACCACTCCTTCTCTTTACCTTCCCCTATGTAGCCCCATGCGCAATAGTGGCAGTGGAATGCCTTGCTTGAGGTGAGATGATTAAAAAAAAAAAGATGGCAAAACTACATGAATTGCAGTTCAAATTGCTTACGCATCCACCCTTTTCTCCAAATCAGGCTCTCAACAACCAGTTTAAAGACCTCAGAAGAATGCTACAGGGAAAGAGATTTGGCTCCAATGGAGAAGTGATATTGGAAACTGAGGCGTATTTTAAGGCCGAAGAAAAATCGTTCTGCAAAAAAGGCATCCAATTGTTAGAGAAGCGTTGTAATCAGTATATCAACCTAGAAGGAGACTATGTTGATGAATAAAGCCGAATTTTGCCTAAAAGTTGTTGTTTTATTAGTTAAGCCCGGGATTAATTGAGTGAAGTGTTAAGAGCTACAAAGGATAGGGGATTATCGAGAGCTATGGTCGCTTATGACATGAAGAGACATGGTACATATAATAATAATAATAATAATAATAATAATAATAATAATAATAGAAAAAGAACCTTGTTTCAAACTGTTATCTTTTCTGGCCAAATACAACCTTTTTATAGTTATATTTATTCGTAAATATAACTTCATATGTATCTATCTATGAATAAGCAACACGCATGCGCAGATACAGACATGCGCAGATGTAATTTACATCTGTGAATACACGAATGCTCACACATATATTTCTTTTAGACAGCTAGAATACAAATTTAAATACATTCTTGAATCTTTAAATTTAATGTGTAGTTATTCTCACTGTTTCTTAGTAACAAGATGCGAACACCCTTGTGTACAAGCATTCAAGCATGCTCTGACATAATTTTTGAAGCGTTAAATTCAGTGATCGTTATTTTTTGTTATTCTTTACCACAAACCAACGCGGTCTCTCTTTCCTACTTATTGGCCAGATTTTAATATTTTCAACTACCGTTTCAGAAAGAAGATGAAAACAAGAAAAAATTCTTCGTTGGGAAAAGTAGATACAGCAAGGTATAAACGTCTGCTTCCTTTTCCAAGCGACTGCACGAGACAGAAATTCCTGTCTCTGTTAATGCTTCTCGTGTGACTAGAATGCAAGGCTGTCTCTTGAATTGTTCTGCCAAGCGAGCTTTTCTTGTGAACAACTTTTTTTTTTCTACCGGGACGCCTCGTCTCTGACCGTCCAGGCGAGAAAGTTGGCATCTGTACTAGCAGTTAGCTCCCTTGTCAATTCGGACGTTAGCGACTTGCCAGCGTTAAGATATTTCTGCAAGAATAAAGTTGCCAATTGTGAATGGGTTTTCTGTTTGAGCAGATAGGCTCGCATGGATACAAATACATATGTATTTCTATAACATTGATATATCACACACGATAACAATTTGTTGGAAAGTATTTAATAAAATAAGAACATAAGAAAAAGCGTTTCGACAGTATACTGAAAACGTATTGTGCATAATGAGTGGGTAACTTTTGCCGTATTTGACATAAAAATACGAAATATAGAAATTAAAATAATCAATTGAAAACAAACTTAGAAATACACTAAGATGAAAGTTTAGTGCGATGCCATAGACAACAATAAAAAAGTTAACGTGCGTCAAAGAATATACTATAGAAAAAATTAAACAGCAAAAATGGAGGATATATTGTCCATAGAAAAGATAACAGATGGAGCCAAAGTTTGTGCTTACTGGTTTAGTAAAGAGAATTATTATTATTATTATTATTATTATTATTATTTCCTTTGATTTTTGTCGTATACAATTTTTTCTTTCAGTTTCAGTCAGAGACCTAAGCTCAGAAATGCCATCATGGCATTTTTCATTAAAGACTTTAGTAAAAAAAAAAACAAAAAAAAAAACAAAAAAAAACAAACAAACAAACAACAAAAAACTTACATAAAACCCATTTTACATAGTTAAAGCCAAGATAAACCTTTTAGTAATGTGCAAGCTGTACATTTGAGTACAAATATTTCTATTTCTTTAAGACATTGTCTACTAAGTTTGTCTTCAATGAGTCTATCAAAACCTTATTTAAACAATCCCAATGGTTCCAATTACAACTGGAATTATTGATGTCCCCGCCACGTTTTTTAGATTTTCGCTTTAAGATACTTGTATTTTGTTACTTCTTTTTTTTTTTAAACGATCTTCAAATATACATTACAATCTGCAGGAACCGTCATGTCAATTATTATTATTATTACTATTATTATTATTATTATTACATTATTTTTGTGGCTTTCTTTTTACACCACAAATCTTTAATAAGTTTGTACAACGCCAAACCGATATCACCTTCCGCAGACTATGTTCAATGACAGCGAATGCAGAAACAATAGATTCTAGGTTTTATATCAGTTATGTAGTACTGTAAGTTCGTTGGTTTAGACTTCAGCGTCTTAATAATGACCAAGCTAATAGCGTCAATTTGAATTCCTTGGAAAAAGTATTAATCCGTCTCTTCCCTCCAGTTATGGGTTCAATAATAGAACAGACTTGGTTCTATAGCCTTGGCTAGCAACCAGGCTGCCATAGAAAGCAATGCGGGATAATCTTCTGCCCAGTCAGTTATGTCGCTTTCGAGACATGATCGGCCAAAATGTGTATCACATATGGCACTTAACTTACTGAATAGCTTCAAGAACATCCCACATTCACATTATTTGAATCTGTTTTACGGTATCATTTTAGATTTGTCAATATATTTAAGATTGATATGATTACAAGGAATCGATATGAATTTTTGTTCTGTTTATGTCTGGTTAGGTAGCCTCAGAGATGGCGTCTATTTGGATGTTGAAATCACGCAGGAAATTTTACAAGCATTTTATATGCGCTAGTAAAGTGGGGGATATTTTTGGCACAAAATATTATTATTATTATTGTTGTTATTATTAGTAGTTTTAATTCGTAAAGTTTTCACAGTTTTTCTATTTTAATATCCTCATGCATCTTAAGTTTTAAGTTAATGACTGAGTAGCGCATGGCGTGTTTTACGACAATAAAATATCAGTAGAAATTACCCTATCGCATGATTACAAATTTCAGCTTAATTATTTTAACAGATTATTGCAATGTTGGTCGTTATTTTAAGAAGTAGATACAAATGAAAAGATTTGAAATTGTTGACTTGTCTCATTTAACTTAAATAGCTGTTAAACACTTATTGATTTATTTTTTATTCATTACATTCGTCACTGTTACTAAATATTGTTTTCCCTCTCTTTATACCCAATCACTACGAAATAAATCATCATTTATAAGATATTGGCAGGTGATGCTAAACACTTCTCTGTTTCTTTCTTTCTTTCTTTTTCTCACTGACACCATCGATCAAAACGGAATAGTTTATTATTTATGAGGTATTGACAGGGCGTAACGGCCGTGTGAATTAAAGAAGAGAAAGGGAAACATAATTATAATAGCATTATTATTATTAAATGTTTAATTAAGAAAGTTAATTCTTTCTTTTTTTATTTGTTTTACTTTTTACTCCCGCGCACATGTAATTTCTTGATCTGAGGAAGCACAAGGCATGCATGACGTACAAACATAGCACAGAAGAAGACACACATACAGAGCATCTTGCTCTATTTTATTTGGTTCCATTTGCTCCTACTGACAAAGTAGCAAAATGAGCAAATTGAAAGAGTCAGGCGTCATCCCATTATACCTCCAGTTAGTTAAGTGCTATACCTTATACACATTCGGACGATCATGTCTCTTATGAAGCATGACTGCCTAGGCAGAAGATTTTCGTGCAGGAGGTTGCTATTTCTTTCTGCAGTAGACTGGTTGTCAACCAAGGTTATAGAACCCAATCTGTCCTGTTATTTAACCCACAGCCAGAGAGAGAGAGCAGATGGATTAATACCTTTGCCAGGGGGTATTTTCGTGTGTGAATGCAAAAACTTTAAATGGAATTCTAAATCTCTACTTCGATTTCATATTCCGAGCAGATATCTCTTGTACAGTTCCAAAATAAAACCCCAACGATAAAAAAATGGTGTCGTTGAAAATCTAACAAAATGTATTGAGGAGTACAGGCTTTTCTCTTACAGTCATTATGCAGCACATTGTTTTCAAGTACATTGTTTTCAAGTACCAGGAACAGTTGCAGAACCGTTATAACAAAGGCACACATATTTATGAAAGTCTTGTAGATCTGGTTAATTATTAACTAATTTTAAACTGAAATTTTATTTAATCTACGTCGTTATATTGTTCTCGTTCCGCTGATCATGTCTAAGAATATCTCTGCTACTTCTTATTTAGTACAGCTCAGTTGTTGCTCGGCCTGTTTTTAAATACAAGTAAACGCTTCCGGTGTCACCAAATTCACAAACCAATGTTTTCATCCACTAGACTATTCTCCCCTAATAACGTTAGTCAAACTTACATGATGCCATTGTCATTCGGTGTAATTATGCGTCGATTTTTGTGAGTTCCTTTACTTATGTAGCTGTTCAAAGCCTGGTCTGCGATTTCATTACATCACTGATGCCAGTGTCGATATATCATTGACTCGTTACTTCCAACATGCAAAGCAATTCGCCGAAATGACTATCCAACATATATAAGCTCTACAGCATACTCATCGATAGCCGGACAAATGGAGTATGTCTGCGGATTCGTAGTACGGCATCTGCTTCTCGTGAACTCTTTCGTCACACCAAAGGATAGAGAAGTATTCGTCACCGTAAGGAAATAGCGATTTACTCAGTCAGTTAAATGCCATACGTGATACACGCTTGGGCGAAAGAGACATGACTGATTGGGCAGATGATTATCCCGCAGTACTTACCGCGGTAGACTGGTTGACAGCCAAGGCTATATAGCCCAGTCTGTTCTTTTATAGTCTACGGCTATATCGTGTTGAATAAAGCGGTTCCTGTCCAATCACCGAAGTTAAGTAACATCGAGCTTGGTCAGTACTTAAATGGATGACCATTTGGGAGTACCAGGTGCTGTAAACGTAAGGACCAAGAATGGTCCACTGGTCCCCCAGGTTTGGGGGTTGGGTGCAGGGCTAAAAACCCTGCCCCGTAAAAACAGTTTGTTACAGAAATAGCAACAAAAAGTTGCTGCCCTATGCACCATCTGGGTGTGATGGATAAATGATGATGATGATGATGATGATGATCTTTTATTTAACCCATAACTGGAAGAAAGGGACGGATTAATACCTTTCCGAATGGTATTTGCGTGTAAGGAATTTAACTGTAATTTGAACTTGATTTCTCGTTCTGAGCCGATATAGTTTTTGGTAGTTCGCTTTGTCTCCTGGCAACTAATGTTTTTAGGCCCATTCTTCCATTAACTGAAGATTTTCAAAATGATATCTACTGCTCTCTGTCATGCGCATAACGTAACTGCATCAAAATCAACCGCGTCCTTCCGGGTGTTACCATTTTATTTTCAATCTGGGCATCTATAAGCGTTTGCAATTAGACGCATTTGTATAAAGAGAGAATGGTGAGTTTTTAGCGGTGTGTTCTGAGGCGAAATATTTTATTATTCTTTTTTAAATGACGGTAAATGCATGAAAAACGTGTGGATTCAAGTCGCATTTTGAGTCTCGCGTGACTAGCATATGCCAATTTCATGCAATCACGCACATTTGCATCGACTTGCATATATTTACATTTGCAGACCGAATGCTAAGCACATGTGCAAACGAAATCAATTTTAGAGACATATTCCTTTTTCCGCTGTAATGTACAGAGTCGCCATTCAATGATATGAATTGTATGTAAATTATACAAAAAAAAATATATGTAAATTATACAAAAAATATTACTAGAATTAACGAATAACCACATATTCACACGTATATCTATACATGCAATGACTTGCATAAGTAACAACCTGCCCATATACGAACACAACTATCGTTTATTCACACACACAAACACACGCACACGCGATTATAAAAGTGGACACTGTGATCAACCTCGAACGTAGTCGTTTTTCATGCGTGAATGCAATCTTCAGGTCATGTGTATTGCTTTCTGACTCGACTTTCTATATATGCTGGTTAATGAAATTATGTATAGTAAGTGTTCATTGGGTAGGCGCTATTTTTGGTATAGCTATATTTCAAATTGTTCTAGTAGGAATAAATATGGATTCGAATTGAGTTATGTGTAGATATTTTATAATGTTTGTTAACTTTTTACTCATTTATTATCGATTACTTAATTATTTGTTTATTATTGTTATTATTAAATTTATTATTATTATTATTGAATTTAATTGTGTTTATACGAGCATACACAGTTTCTTAATTTGTTTATTTACTTAATTTATTTAATTTTTTTTTAAGTTATTTAAATATTGACTTAGTTTAATGTTATAGGCAGTGCGTATATTTTCATTTTACATGGTGATATTTTATAAGATATTTTTTTAAAAATCATATCACCCCGAGCAAAGCGGTAACGCCACTGATGTGCCGGGGGCTACGTAAGAGTGAAAAGATTGGAAAAGAGAAAACCGGAAATCACATCCTAAACAGGGAACAAGGGATGAGCCTCTACACATGTTCAATAGACGTGGGTGGAGTGTGAACCGGGCGATAGTTTAGTCTATCTACTCCAAATAAAAAAAAAAAGAAGTGAGAAGTTTGGAAAAGAGAAAACCGGAAACCACATCCTAAACAGGGAACAAGGGATGAGCCTCTTCACCTGTTCAGGTTTTGATTGTTATGTAATGCAGTGCAAGTTTGTGTTTGTGTCTGCTTTTTTAGATTAGTTCTGATCATTTATTTCATAATCTGAGTTAAAATTAAAGAGAAAGTTATTATAGTTATTTTCTCCTCCAGACAAAGGAAAGCTGTTTTCCGTATATTCCAAGATACTTTTGGTATGTATATATATCAGACGTAAATTCAGATTTTACATTTGGGGAATAGCTATTTCAACATGCCTACTAAAGACCTGCATTGTTCAACCCAAGTCGAACGTAAAATGAAGAAATTCTAATATATCGGAAGTAAATGTTAGTAAAGGAAAGGGGAAAGAAGGTTGGCCAGGAAAAGGTCAAAAGAGAAGGAAAAGAGTAGTACTTTTGATTTGGGAGTGGAAGGCAGCAATTTACCCCGGTGGTCGAGGGTAGTCGGTAGGAATAGACTTAATGATCATAACATTTAAGTTCGAATCAATATAAACAATGGACTAAACTTTTAATGGTTAAACTGGAAGGAAGAGAATAATTAAACCTTGCTAATTAATTTGTTTTGTTGTTTAAAAAGTAAAATTTGATATTAATATTTTATTATGGATACTATTCAAAAATTAGGATATGAAATGCTTGTGTATGTGCATTCATTTCTGTTTGTAATAGACACTCAGACTCTCAGACATACTGAGAGCCTGAGTGTGTATTACACATGATATATATATATATATATATATATATATATATACAAATCGGTAAAAACAATGAATACATATATATATATATACAAATGGGTAAGAACGATGAAAATAATTGCAACGTTAAAAGCATACACATAACACACACACACACACACACACACACACACACACACACACACAACCCGCTACCCACGCATATGTGTGTCTGTTTCAGAATATGTTTTTGCGTGTTCATTTAATACATTAATATTTAGCAGATATCCTAAATTTTTAATATTTAATACCGAAATTTCAAGAACTGTGTATACAACCATTGTTTTGAGAATCCATTTTTACCTTTTTAAGAATAAACAAATAATTATATCTACAAATACAATGTATTTCCCTAGTTTATTAAAGCTGTTCTGCATATTCAACAGAGCTGATGTTGCTTAGGAGTTAAGTTAAAGACGGTTGATATGAATTTTTATGATGATGTACAGAATTGCACAAATAAATTCAATCAGACGCAAAAGCAAGAACGAGACTTCATTTGTCAAGATGGACAATGGTCATAGCAACTATTGTTCAACTACACTCTAGAATGGTAACGTAATTATATAAGGAGAGATTATTCCCTTACCAACCAGCTCTGCCTACAAGGAAGAACTTCAGTGTTATAAGAAGAAACAATAACTGAGTGTTTTTTTTGTTCTTTCTCGATGTGAACCATCATTTTTATATGAGCTGTCTAATCGAGATTTTAAACTTTGAGCACCAATTTCCGTTTCGAGATCTCAGTGGCGTAATGGTTAGGAAGCTTGTCTCTCTAAATTAATTACAAATCCTTTCTCAGTTCCCTGTGCTTTCTGCCTCGTGCCACAAGTAAGTTACGCTTAATAAATCGGCCCTCTGGGCACTTCAACGTGGTTTAATCGTTAGCAAGCTAGATCAATTATAACTGAATAGTGAGCTAGATACTCACAGAGTGTCTATACATTCGGCTTTGTGCCACATTTAAACTGTACTTAGAAATCCAGCACCAACTCCCATTATACGCATTACACATGATAAGTATATATATATATATATATATATATATATATATATATATACAAATGGGTAAAAACGATCAAAATAATTTCAACGTTAAAATCATTAATTTTAAACAGTGCTCAATATTAAAATAGAGCAATGAATATTTGTTATTTTTTTACTTTAGAATATTTGAAAACTATTACAAACTACTACAAAATTGTACATTTTGTTTTGAGATTGAAAGAACAATGACTCATTAGGTAGTTAATAATGTGGTATTAAACGTTTTATTGAGAAAAAACTTCCCTTTTTTAAATTAAAAAACATTTTTTTCAATAAAACGTTCCTGTTGTACGTTTGAAAATAATAAAAATCTTGTTGAATCAGTTGCAATAAATCATCTGAAGATACCGAAAGGTTGAAACCAAGGTTACATTGGTTTCCAAATGGAAAGATATATATATATATATATATATATATATATATATATATATATATATATTACTTTAGAACATGTGCAAACTATAAACTACTACAAAATTGTACATTTTGTTTCGACTTTAAAAAATATTGTCTTAGGCAGTTAATAATAATGAGTAAATTGCTAGTAGAATAGAAACTAGGGAGATTGTAAGGAGACAATATTGGTTAGAGCTTTAAAGAATAAATTATGGAGAGCTGTGATCGCTCTAGTACTAAATAGATACAGAATACAAAAATAGGAAAACAAAATTCCTGAGAATTTACACAGTTTGACGTCACTGAATTCAAATTCTGCTTTTGTAAATATTACAATCATACCTTAAACATGCTCGCATCTACTGTATCATGTTGATAAAAATCAGTTATTAGCTGTACATTCTACTGTACATTTTTCTAAGGTTATGCAAAAATGTAAATAGGTATCGCAACATCACGTTGAAACACATGTTCTCGTACAATTACGTCACCTATTATGGTACTGACCAGTCTCCATATTGCTTAACTTCGGTAAGGAAATGAGGAAATTTAAGTAAAATGAGAACAAAGAAGTCAGCTGAACTTTAAGTCAGAAAGAATGGACATTCATCGGATACATAATAAGGAAAGAGAGAGAGAGAGAGAGAGAGAGAGAGAGAGAGAGAATTTGACCAGTTGAAGTTAACAGACGTAGATGAAAAAATCAAGTAACCGACTTAAGTAAATTTTGTAAATTTATAGTAGAACCTAGGAAGATTGTAAGGAGGCAAACATTTCTTAGAGCTTTAAAGAATAGGAAATTATGGAGAGCCGTAATAGCCCAAGTATTAAATTATAGGGCTGTAATATCGGATGTATGGGTGGTGCAAGGGATAATGGATCAAAATTTTTAATCGGAGAGTCGAGTTCCAATTCCCGTTGGGTTCGTTATATTCACTTACGCGAAAATATATGTGGGACTCTGTGAATGCGCTACTTTTACCCCGCTCCAATTTATTGGTGGATTGGTAAGACTTGTATTACTGAATCAATTATTATCAAGAAAATAAAAAAAACTTCTACAATCTAAAATTATTTACTGGTTTTAGATAACTTGCAAAAGATTGACACTCCGTAGGAAACGAATCAATCAATCATGTAAATAGAGCCGGATGTATATTTTATAGCCATGCACGATTTTCATACCAATAAAATTGTTACTTTTGCTTTAATCTTTTTACTCACCATTCTAATATCTAATTATGTAGAAGATATAACGAGCTATGTAGGTTTCCCATTAAGTTCTAAGAATTCTAAGATGATACTAGCATCGAAAGTCGTTCAGCTTGATAGACCTAATGATTAACTTCTCGTTTTCGAGTATCAAACGTCTGATTGAGTGGGTAGCAAGCGCCTGCTCAGGCACATTTGTGTTTTTATATTGCAACTATCTTGATTGGACCAAAATTATAGTTTCTGGGAGAAGATCTATATGTGATGGTAATTAAACAACCCAGTTCGCTCGGTTCTTGGTGACAATAACTTGTCTCTTCGTCCTAACACAATCATTGATGGATTCGGGACAGATTTCTTTTGTCTAATTTAATCAGCACTGTTAGGTCTTGATATTTTATCATTTTTAGTGACTTGCTAATGGTGACCAGCGATGGGTTGGTTGGTTTGTTTTCTACGGCTTATCAACATTTTTGCAGGTTATTTAAAGCCAGAAAGTACATTAGATTGTAAGAATTCTCAGCTGATATAGCTGGGTGAGTTTTAACAATCACAGAAATCCAAAAATATATCAGCATTTCTATCTCTGTGAGTTTATAGCGTGTAGACCAAAATCTGAATCCGAATTCACTATTTTTTTAATCATTTCACCCTAAGCAGGCATTCCACTGCCACTATTGCGCAAGGGGTTATATAGGGGAAGGTAAAGAGAAAGAGTGGTTAGATATAGGAAATGTTAGAAAGAGGGTGATAGACTTGTAAGGATACCGAGGTTGAGGGTTGGGTAGATGGGAAGAGTGTTTGAGAGAATGGATGCGAGTTAGTGTGTTAGGAGGTGTCTTATGGGTATAAAAGTGATTTGATTTTATCACCCTTATTTACAGGTTATTTAAAGCCAGGAAATACTTTTTAAAATTTTAAGGATTTTCTTTTGAAATAATGATTTTACTGACACCAATCTTATGAATTAATCCATAGCTAGAAGTTAAAGAAGGACATTTGTGCCTAAGTAAATATGACGAACTCAACGGGAATTTGAACTTGGCTCTCCGGTTAACAATTCCAAACTCTTAGGCCGCACATCCAAGCTTACGTCGCTTAGTATTCATAACCCATCTAAGTGCTACCAGGTTCGACGTTGCTTACCTTTTGGTGATCGTACGGTGACCGGTGGCTCGGATGAAAAGATATTGTCAAGAAGTCAACTCTTTTACAAATCTATCGTGGTCGTCATAATCGGAACGCTAAGGTTCTAAACAATCGACCATACACATAGCCTGTTAAACACAGAATAAACTTTTGGAAGATCGTCTTTTTTTAGCAATAGCTTAATCCGTTGGGCATACGCCAGGAAAAAAATACCCGCTCCATTTTAAAGAATATTTTAAAAGTTTTTCCTTATAAATGCCTATCGTCCTTTCTAAATTCCTCAGACGATATAATATACCCAGACAGTGATTCTCTCAAAAAATTTATTTCATCTTTGTTCTCTGTGTCAACTACATGATCGCTGTATTCGATATTCTTACTCAGCTGTCTGTTGAATTTGGGAAGTTTGCAGAAACTTTAAATAGAATTCTGTGTTTTGATCTCAGAGGAAATTTTTCCTGTTATTTTTCTTTTTTCCTCAATTCTGTTGAACTTTCGAGGGAATTTCAAAACTAGTAAACGACTACATTTTTTTAATCCAGTACATAAAATTGAAAATATCAATTCCCTTTCCGTTGTCTCATTGTATGGTTTATTCAATTCAAGCGCCATTTTGTTAGAACATTCTCGTCATCCTTCTAGTCAGCCAATAATCGGCAACAATCAATAGCAAATATAGCAGTAAAGAATTAATTATTCAACAGCAAAATTGTCAAATAGTCATTACCAATTTCCTTTCCCTCATGCAAATAATAATAAAGGTCGACTAAAAAATAAACTAAGGTTTAAGTCTGAATTCTCTTGAGAATGATTAATCAATATTTTATAAGTCTACGCATAGAATTCTGTTCTGACATTTGTTCCGGTGCTTTTATGTATTTAGAAATTTTTGATAAAATTCTAAGAAGAATCGTCAATGGTACTGGTCCTGCTCTAACATGTCACCTCCAGACTGTGAAATGCGAATGCTATTAATCTACGTAGAGTTGTATATGCTAATGCAAGTCTAATTTTGTGATTGATTAAAGCATACTCTCACATATAAGAAAGCATCTGATTTCGATTGTCACCGTGGAGTGATATAATACCTCATGATTGACTAAAAGTCACGAATTCTGTATTAATTTCTTTTATATGTGCTTCATCATCATCATCATCATCATCATCATCATCATCATCATTTATCCATCACATCCAATGTTGCATAGGGCAGCAACTTTTTGTTGCTGTTTCTGTAACAAACTGTTTTTACGGGGCAGGGTTGTTCACCTTGCACCCAACCCCAAAACCTGGAGGATCGGTGGACCATTCTTGGTCCTTACGTTTACAGCACCTGGTATTCCCAAATGGTCACCCATTTAAGTACTGACTAGACTCGATGTTGCATAACTTCGGTGATCGGACGGGAACCAGTGTATTCAACACGATACAGCTGTAATCTATCTATCTCTCTCTCTCTCTCTCT
>JBBBDQ010000202.1:3097500-3260000 GCA_037127315.1 Ascarosepion bandense
TGGTGGAGTACAATTACTCTTTAGCAATGAATTTGGCTCTTCCAGTGACTGCCGTGTGTATACCCCGCTTATATAGAACACGGTAAAATTTCCTCCTCCCCGCGTTCAATGCGCCTCTGGCTTGGGGAGTAGAGACTCTGATTGACACCGCAATCGTTTGAGTTTCGATCGCGGCCCGGTGCAAGTAGATGTCTAACCACACTAGATGATACAGCGAAACAGACTTGTATGTGGATGATATATATATATATGTATATTCGTTTATGAGTCGGTAAAGTTAGTATGTAAAATATTACATACATGCATCAAGCCATGGAATGAATTTCTTTTTTTTTAAATAAAATGAAAGAATCATGTATGAATATATGTGTATTATTTCACTGAAAGATTATAACCGTTAACAACTTATTTTCAAAAAATGATTTTATCATAAAAAGTTTGCTTAAAAATTGTGTACATTATTTTGCTAGAATTTTAAACGAAAATGTATTTCATTTTATGATCCAGACTCTTAAACGCACACATTCACACATGATTTCTCTCATACACAGACATACATAGATATTGTTTTTGATTATATTTAAAATAAAAAATCGTTCCATCACTTGACACGTGAATACCTTTTTTTCACATACTAACTTTATGAACTCATAAACGCACACATTTACACACGATTTCTTTCATACGCATACACACACAAACACACACACACACACAAACACGGACACAGACACACACATATATAGAGAGAAAAGAGTAAGAGAGTGTACGTGCGTGAATTTTATCTGAGAAGGATGTGATTTTAATATTACAATATCAATCGATCAAAATCAGTCATTTTTCCTGTTGGTTAATCAAATATTGATTGTCTGTAGATATATTTTATTCTTCATATGTGTGTATCTGTATATTTATCAATCGATGTATATTCCTGTATTTGTATGTATATGGCTAAGTATACCTGTAATATTTTTTAATGTCCATCGTGCATCAAATAGTACTCCCTCTAATTGTCATGCCTGAAACTAGTTTATTGTTCATACATGTTCTTGTAGATAGTGATTAGAACATTTGATTTTCGCATATGTTCTAAAGAATTTTGAGGAACCAAAAGAAAAGCACCGAATGTAATGTGTAATCTTAAATAAATAAATAATCTTGGAGATCAAAGTATTGCAAAAATTGGTTTGCATAACAAAATCGACTACTGTAATGACCAATTAAGTCAAAGTACGGAAGAGGAAAAAAGAAGAAAATGAGAATGAGAAAGAAAGATGCAAAAATAAATCAAAAATGAGTCTCAGAAAGAAAACAAGAGAGAATTTCTTTTTGTTTTGTTTTTCTTCTCTGCTGGATATTTTAGAAAATTTTATTAACAATTTATTCTATTTAAAAGTAAACAGAGTGAACTAGCTTGTTTCTTCTAACAAGCCGATTTCCATTGATTTTTTTTTATTTTGATAGAGAGGTTAGGGAGAGTCAGTAAAATGGGATCAATAGTTTCAATACCGAAACAGGATCGAATTCATGTGATCATATCGCTAAAAGAAAACGCATGGTCGATTTCTTTAGGTCGAATGAACTTGCCAAACTCGCAATAAACATACCCAAAATAACTTCAGATATTTTCTCTCCATTTATGAAAAAGAAAAATGGCACTTAAAAAAAAAAAAACGAAACAAAAAAATACAGCTTCATTAACGAAATAAGCTCTGTCAAAAGTTGGAACAGATCTTTCTGAAACAAATATCAACAATATGTGACAAAAGAAAATAAGTGAATATATATTTTTATATCCGCTTCCCAGCCGAGTTCACTAAAACAGTCATCAAACTACATCCACGTGAATTTCGGTCCCTTCTAGGCTTACCAGCTTCGAAGTAGTACTAGAATTGCTGTCAATTACATTTTTTGTTCATACCGAACCCTGATTTTCTCTCAACATGTAGATTAAATACTATCTTGAAATGTCCGTCAATCACGTAGACCGTTCTCTAGCTCCACAGATATACCTTTAATTCATTATCTGTGAATTACCATGGCATTTTAAGAAAAAAAGCTGTGTGGTTTTACATTACCTTTATTTTTTAAAAAGTTGAGTGGATCTTCTCTTAGGCTGGCTACCAACAAATGTTAGAGAATAACATAAACTTATTTAATCTACGTTTCTCCATGAATTGCTTTCTTTATTTGTGAATGTCTATGAATCTTGAATAAGGCAGTAAAGAATCCGCCCATTTTCTTCTCCACAGTTTTTTAGAACATCAAATTTGTCATTCACTGAAACGTTGGTTAAATAATTCAATTAGATTCATCATGGTTTTATACAGATTATCTTTCTTTTTTAATTGCTATAATTCTTGTCAAAGAGATTACTATTTTTCTCTTGTTATGTAATTTTTCATTTATTTTATAATTAACAGCTTTCTTCTCTTGAGGAGGCTGTTGTTAATGGTTAGAGAATCCAGCATGAACTATTTAACTAACAGCTTCCATTTTTCTCTTATCTGTAAATTCATGTTATTTTTTTAGGAAATATGATGTATTCCCTGGAACTCTTACACGTTTATTTATTTAATTAATAATTGTAGTTCTTTTTAAGTGAGTGCCGGCCATGACTTGTAAGTCCAGGGCTCATTGATGCAGAATGAAGAGATGTTACAGAACTACACTATGTCAATTTAAGATTGATACTCTTAGGGGCGGTGAGAAGTGATAATTTCATGGCCTCAGAGGCATTAGTATGAATTGTTCGCAACATAGGAGGTCGCAATTCGAAATTGGGACACCGGAGAAATGGAATTTGTTTGGTATAGAAATTTATATTTAAATATCTTTTTTAGTATCTATCCATATTTATGTGATGATGTATTTACACAATTTACATTATTCGGCATATTATTCTTATATTTATTGTCATAATTCACGACATTCCGAAGTCACGGAACGTGATACTATAAAAATCTACTCCTGTGGACTAAATAAATGATATTTTCGAAATTCTAACGTATATCACCTGAAGAAGCCCGGAGCGTACAACAGCCAAAACATCAGGAATATAACAATAAAGATGAGGACAACAGCCCAAGCGAATAAAATAGTGCAATTTCTATTTTAGTATACGCGCCGCAGAGTTGAAAACAAAAACAAGTTCCCCACTTCTTTATCAACCGAAAGAACAGAATTATATTCGACTGGCATGGCGTAAATACTTCTATATTCAATTAAGATACTAACATTGCTATCTGTTTGCTGGTTGCTTACAATAAATAGAGCTACGATAAAAGAATTACAATCAGCTTTATTTCTATTATTGCACTGGACCTAAAATGACAAGAAATGTTCAGTTTGGAGCAATATGTCGATTTTACTATGTTTTCATCAGTCAGTCTATCTATCTATCTATCTATCTATCTATCTATCTATCTATCTATCTATCTATCTATCTATCTATCTATTTCAATATTTTTCCTTTTATCTGTTTCAATCTCTCTCTCGCTACATATATATATATATATATATATATATATATATATAAAGCATGCGGTGCATATATAGAAGACTCCAAAGGAGAATTCTGTGCATACAGTGGTAGGATAACTCTCTAAGAGGGCTCTAAATATATATGTATATAAATACATATAGAGCAAATATAAGAAAACAGTTTGGCAGACACGTTATTTCATGGTAAATCGGAAGTGTGGGCCTATTTTAGCCGAACTATCATCAGTCTGGCTTTGATCAGTGGTAGTAGATCTTGGGTTATCAATTTGTTTTTTATATCTTGATAAAGTTCTTCTATTGTGGAAGCTGATTATGCTTTCTATATTTTTAGTATACGAATAGCTAATTTTTAAGGTTCTCCTATTAAATATTCTTTGAAGGGGACTATAAAATGTTTATCTACGAGTTTTAGAAAATATTTACCGATATTAATGTAATTAATATATATATATATATATATATATATATATATATATATATATATATATATAGGCGTGTCAAAATACTTTCATAAACTTGTGAGCAAGCTCATCAAGGCAAAACCAGGTCAGAGGTTTACATAAACATACGACTACAAAGCCTTTTATTTTTGATTGATTAAGTTTAAAGTTTACGGTAGACGCTGATAAATATTCAATCCAATATGAAATGCCAAAATAAGTTTACAAATTTTGTCAGGTTTCTGACATCAAAATAAGATAGAATGTCGATATAAACATACATGCAAAAGAACATCGTTGTACCTCAACACAGTAACACATAACAAATATCCTTTTCTTGCTTCTACACAAGAATGTATCCGTCGGATAATTTACTGGTGGACCCTTTCAAATACCCGGTGTAGAATATAATACGTTTCAATATCTGATGCATAAACCAATTGTCTTTGATCGCCATACAGATAAAAATCCAAAGAATTGAGGTCGAGAGAACTTGTAGACCATAGAACCGTTCCTCTCTGATCTACCCAACTTTCATCGTAGATGTCAACCAGTGTATCAAGATCAATATGACTAAAAAGTGCTAGAGTCCATTGATGCATGAGCCACATACGTCTACGTATTAGCAAGGGTACATCCTCTGGCAGGTCTGGAACTGTGTTTGAAATGCATTTTCCGTAGACTTGCTGTGATAACATATAGACCAACGAGACATTCTCCTACTAGTCCATTCCATTGACGTTGGTGTATTTTACCACGTAGATTCTGATCCACCCACAAATACTGGCGGTATAAATTTGTTATTCCATCTCTTCCAAATGTTTCTTTCTAATCCCTGAATAAGACTGAAGAGACAAACAACGGATCCGCACTTTGGGCCATAAACAATTGGCAAATGATTTTTCCTTCTTGAGCGATCTGAGGGTAAAAAACACTCTACATGTTGCAACACATACGGATACAGGAGCTGTTCTTGAAGAATCCTTCATGCAGGACCATGGGATAAATGACATGCTAGGGCCACTTGACGAGTGTTGCTACTAGGATAATCTCTGACAGTCTACCGAATGTGTTCTTCGTGGTCAAGCGTACGAGCGTAACTACATCTTCCACCATCAATAGTTTAGGGTGCAACGGGACCTGTTTCAGCAACACGTCGATAAACACACAGCAAACGTTGAATGACAGAGATCTCTGAAAACACAACGTGACACAGCCGTGCAGCCCCGTGTCCATTAACATTCGCGCGGCCGTATGTAAAGATCTCATCTGTTTTCTCACGATATGAATATTCTGCTATTGTTAAAACAATACTTCTACTATTACTTTAAATTTAATTACTCAAAAAACGAAGGATTTTCGGACATATGTTTATATGGAGTTACGTCCTTGGTCTGATTTGATAAACACGCTCCATTGTTTGTGAAAGTATTTTTGACACAACATGTATGCACACACACACACACACACACACACACACACACACACACACACACACACATTATATATATATTTATATATATATATATATATATATATAAACTTATTTATAAATGGAACTTTGTCTGCGTGTGTGTGTGTGTGTCTGTGTGTGTGTATCCGTTATCTATAGACTCCAAAACGACTGAATCGATTTTCTTGAAAATTGACACAGTTGTACTATAAGCATCTGCGAGTGTTCTTAGCTAGGTTTTGGGTCGAGATACTCCAGATAAATATCAAAAATTGATAATCGAAAAAATCGGGTCATAGTATCAAATTTGATACCCTCATAGACAAAGACATAAGAAACGATATTCAGAAATTTCAAGGTTGCAGTTCTTACAATAGTGCAGAAAATCAATAATATACATATAAAAGCTTTCATTACACCCGAGCAACGCCGGGCTATAGTGCTAGTATACAAAAATGTCTGTTTATTTCAATCTATCTATCTATCTATCTATCTATCTATCTATCTATCTATCTATCTATCTATCTATCTACTTCTGTCTGTTCCCATCTATCTGTCTATCTCAGTCTGTTTCTATTTATCTATGCATAAAAATTCTATTTCACTCTTCTCATCTATCTAAATATGTTGATTTCAGTCTGTTCTCATGAATCTATCTATCTATCTATCTATCTATCTATCTTCGTCTGTTCTCATTTATCTATCTCTGTCTCTTCTTCTTTATCTATGCATAAAAATCGATTTCACTCTTCCCGTCTATCTAAATATGTCGGACTCAGTTGTTTTCATCTCTGTCTATGTATGCCTGTTCTCATGAATCTATCTATCTATCTATCTATCTATCTATCTATCTATCTATCTATCTATCTACTTTTGTTTATATCTATCCATCTCTCCCTTTCTCTGCTTTTATTTTTACTTATCTATTTTTGTTTCACTAACACCTAAGCATGTTTCTTATCTATATCAGTGTGTGCATATCTATCTATCTATCTATCTATCTATCTATCTATCTATCTATCTATCTATCTATCTATCTATCCACTACATATTTATGCTTGAGTCTCAAACGCATTCGATAAAATATACTTTAGTGATAGTCAGAATGGATTGGCAAATTACAGATTTCTACTCCACATTCTCTCTAATGAAACAAGAGTAATCCAGACTTTATCGAATCGTCACCCACTAAGGTTGTAAGTTTTGTGATGCTGACAGTAAAGTTCTCATATATCCCACGTTTATCATAAATGGACTTTTATGTGAAACCGCCTATTATTTCAATGAAACAAATGCATTTGATTAAACAATAATGCTTTCACATGTGCACATGTATCCATCTAAAACAGAGATAAAAAATGGATACTTATATTGGAATGCTATTTATGTATTTGTCTATAAGAAATTAATATCTGAGTTGGATGTGGTATAGTATGAGTTTCTAAGCTTGCTGAACTTTTAAGGTCTTATTGTAGCAAGATTACTTATAGAAGTGAATTATATTATAGAATTATAATATAGAAATAAAAGTTATAGAAATACATTGCTGAAAATAAATTAACATAAATTAACATAAACTCGCATAACTACAGGTGATTCGTTTGATTCAGTGGCATTTTTTTTCAACAATCATAATTTAGTAATCATAATGTAATATATAACCATATATGTAATATGTAATAATATATAATAATAATATGTAATGGTAATATAATAATCATAATTAAAATATGATTGCATGAAAATAAAATAAATTCGTATAAATATAGTGTATTACTCGGATGATTTCAACGAAAATATATGTAACCGACTAATGAAGCCTTATTGACCTCGTATTAGCACGGATGTGCGTTGTCGTACAGTGGATATCCGCTCGGTAAGGAGAAACCGGGGAGCCGAGTTCGAATTCCAGTTGGATCCATTGTATTCACTTACGCGCAAATACCCTTGGGAAAGGTATTAATCCGTCTCTTCCTTCCAGTTATGGGTTAAATAGCAGGACAGATTGGGTTCTATAGCCTTTGTCGGCAACCAGTCTACCGCAGAAAGCAATGGCAACCTACTGCGGGATAATCTTCTGCCCAGACATGATCGCCCAAGCGTGTATCACGTATTGCACTTGACTGACTGATTAGTAATATGAGGTGTGCCAGCAAAATGTCTAAATTACTCGTAATTTCGAGTTGGCAACGTTTCTCTTGCTCCCCCTCACTGCCCTCCTCACTCAATGAGAATGTGTAGATCACGGTGTGGTGCAATTATAGCTCAGTTGTCACAGATCTGTTATCTCATGTCTGTTCTCCAATTGAGAGGAAATTGTCCTGTAATATAAAGAAGTTGATTTTAAATAGTAGATTACCACTCATTTTGGTAAATAGTTTGTTTAGCTTTTGTCGGTATCTTGAGCCCTCAACATTATTAAAACCAAAATTCCTGTATTTCTAAAATTAATAGATAACCCATTCTGTATTCCTAAAATTAATGGATAATCAGTTCCTTATTTTTAAATTGAGGGATTTCTGCTTCATATTTTCCAACAGTAATTTAAATATCTAAACTTATTTATAAATGGAACTTTGTGTGTGTGTGTGTGACTGTGTGGGTGTGTGTGTCCATTACCTATAGACTCCGAAACGGCTGAACCGATTTTCTTGAAAATTTACACAGTTGTACTATAAGCGTCTGTGAGTGTTCTTAGCTAGGTTTTGTGTCGAGGTACCCACGATAAATATTCAAAATCGATAATCGAAAAATCGGCTTATAGAAGGAGTGGTTCGATTTTAATCGAATTTGATACACTCATAGACGAAGTCATAAAAAACGATATTCAGAAGTTTCAAGGTTGCAGTTCCTACAATAGTGCAGAAAATCGATAATATATATATATAAAAGGCAAGATGTTGTGTGTGTCTGTTTATCTGTCCGTATATCCTATATATAAATCCACAATTTTTATCCAATTCTCTCCAAACTTCACACAAATATTATTTAGGCTTATTTATCTGAGCTCCAGGACTATGGATTTGTTTTAAAGCTTTCATTACACCCGAGCAACGCCGGGCTATACTGCTAGTTTCCCATATAAATCTGTTTCTGAACTTGTTTGATTTTAACATCTACCGTTCGCAGCTCGTATCTTGGCCTGTCCACCTTACTAACGACCATAAATTTTGTATTCTTAAAAGTGAGTAGTTACTGTTTCACATTTTCCTACGGAAATTTAAATACTTTCTAGATAAATAAATTCGTTCAATTGAATCATTTTGGCGTTCTCTAGTTCTTACGAATATTTACTGCTTTCCTTTGTTTTTGTCTGTGTTGACTGTTTTCTTGCAACGGAGAGAGAGAGAGAGTCCATTCTTCTCGCTTTCTTTTAACTTTGTCTAGGTCTTCCTCCAGTTAATTTTCTGTGTGTATCATTAACATTGTGACATTTTATCGGCTTCATTCGAAACCCCGTGTAATTGACAATGTTATATATAATCTATCAAAAACTGGTTTGCTTTGTTAGTTCCGTTTCTTCCCTTTTTTTTCCAAAAAAGAGGAATAGAGGAAAGTGACAGGGATGTTAGAACAATTACAGATAGAGGATTCGGAAAAGCGGGGGAGAGATTACAGACATGATATCATCTATTGATTCATTTTAATTAATTCTCCACAAGAATATTGAAATGGAAGGTTGCAAAGAAAACAAAAATAAAACAAAATAAATAAAAAAGCCGGATATTTTGATGATGGATCTACTAGGAGGATATAGTAAATGCATATAACCGTACATGCATATAAATGAATATATTTGCCTCAGTTCATAAATATTACTTTCATGTATTCGTGTATTTCAACAGAAAACATAGAGGTATACTTTGCTGATTGAATGTTATTACATATATGCTAGAGTAAAAACAATTTTTATTACAAACAAAAAATATCTGTATTCGCAATACTGAAAGATATTTTGATGAAAGAGTTTTTATATTTAGCGGGAAACTAAGAAGATTTAGCAATAAATAAACAAGCAAACAATTAAGTAAATAAAAAAAGCAGAGGATATGAAAATGATCCTTCGATAAAAAAAGACAATTACAAGAGGAAACATTAATTTAATAAAAGTAAAGTTATTCAAAAGGCCATATATCTCATCAGTTTCTATAAAAATGCAATAACTGTACGCTCACATGCGCGCAAAAAAGTACCTACATATTCATATCAGTCAGTTAAGTGCCATACGTGAAACACGCTTGGGCGATCATGCCTAGAAAGAGACATGACTGACTGGGCAGAAGATTATCCCGCAGTAGGTTGCCATTTTATTTCTGCGGTAGACTGGTTGCCAGCCAAGGCTGTAGAACCCAAAGTGTCCTGTTATTTAACCCATAACTGGAAGGAAGAGACGGATTAATTCCTTTCCCAAGGGTATTTGCGCGTAAGTGAATGCAATGAATTCAACTGGAATTCGAACTCGGCTCCCCGACTTCTCATTTTGAGCCAATATCCACTGCACCACAACGCACATAAGAAGCGATAATCGAAAATGGTTTAATTTCAAACTATGCATATTTATTTCAGTCAGTTTAGTGCCATACGTAATACACGCTTTGGGCGATCATGTCTCTTTCGAAACATGACTTACTGTGTAGAATATTATCCCGTAGTAGGTTGCTTTGTGCGGTAGACTAGTTGCCAACCAAGGCTATAGAACATAGTCTGTCCTGTTATTTAACCCATAGATGGATAGAAGAGATGGATAATTACATTCCCAAGTGTATTTTCGCGTAAGGGAATGCAAGTAATTCAACTGGAATTCGAAATTGGCTCCCCGATTTCTCGTACCGAGGCTAAATCCACTGCACCACAACGCACATAAGAAGCGATAATCGAAAATGGTTTAATTTTAAACTATGCATATTTATTTCAGTCAGTTTAATGCCATACGTAATACACGCTTTGGGCGATCATGTCTCTTTCGAAACATGACTTACTGGGTAGAATATTATCCCATAGTAGGTTGCTTTGTGCGGTAGACTAGTTGCCAACCAAGGCTATAGAACATAATCTGTCCAGTTATTTAACCCATAGATGGATAGAAGAGGTGGATAATTACATTCCCAAGTGTATTTTCGCGTAAGGGAATGCAAGTAATTCAACTGGAATCCACTGCACCACAACGCACGCATATCCACTTAACTCACTCAGTTCATATCTATCTATACGTCTTTCTATTTAGCTCCTCCACTCAGGTCATATATATATATATATATATATATATATATATATATATATGGGTGCAAAAGTAAATATTCAGAAAGGAAATGAAAGAATATACATAACTTATACAGTCTCAGAAAAAAGATGACCATCTGAGTGAAACGTTATTATATAGCAGTGTTGTATATATATATATATATGTGTGTGTGTATGTGTGTGTGTGTGTGTGTGTGTGTGTGTGTGTGTTTATAGCAAAAACTACTAAAATGTTTAAGTTTAAAAATGTATTTTTTTTACTGTATTTATTTATTTCTATTATTATATATATATATTTGATATTTCAGACCGGCCATCATTTGTTTCATGAGAAACAAATGATTTTAAATTTTAACTAGAAACGTTTAGTTTCACATACTCACGCAGAAAGGAAGAAAAATACTGGATTTTAAAATTAAATACATATAGGCTAGGGTTAAATAGGGACTTAGGTATTTCGAAACTTTATAAATATTTCAATAGTTAAACATTTTTTGGATACACTTAAAATATTTTTCTTTCAAACAACATTTACAAGTATTATTACAGTTAGGTTTAAAATATTCAAAAAACTCTATCGTCGAAGCTTCTAGTTTAATTTTTCAACGATTTTTAAACTTACAACTTTTTAGTAGTTTTTCCTATACATATTAAGACAGTATACGTGGATCATTATATATATATATATAGCAATCTGGCCCCACCCGAGGAAGGTTGATGCAAGCGATGGTGTTTCCCGTCGGTGAAGGGGTCGGCGAACGACAAGACAGGTGTTTGAGAAATACATCCTGTCGGGGCCTAGAGCGGATGTCGCAGGGTTATGTGTCAGGCTCGTTTGACCTTATTTCCGACAGCGGTGGAAATGACTACGGAGGCAAACAGAACAGGTGTCTCTTGGAATTACGTGGGCGTTGCGTGGGCGAGGCAAAACCGGAAGGAAAGTCCCGGTTCTAGAAGACTATAAAAAGACCTCGACACACGGATTCGCCAGCAGAGAACGGCCAGTGGAAGCAGAGAGACACCACAGGCAAAACTACACTCCCGTCAACCCATTCTATGTGCGCTCTCACTCTTCCATTCTCTATTCCACACGGGTTCGTCGTCAAGAATAAAAATATAACCTTATATTTTTATATATGCGTGTTCTCGTTATTTTGTCGTCGTACGGCGATATATAATATATATATATATATATATATATATATATATATATATATGCATGTATGTATATATGTATATATATATATAACAATATATCTATCGCGATATCTATCAATATATCTCTTGCTATATCTATTTATGTATTTATATATTTATCTATATCTATCTATCTATATCTATTTTTATAGCTGTCCCTCTATCTAACCTTATGTATACATATCTATTCATCCATCTGTTTTTTATTCTGTCAGTCTATCTATGTTTATATTTATGCATATGCGTGTATGTATACTTGTTGTGTGTGTGAATGTGTGTACATTTGTACATCTGTCCATATCTAGCTATTTCTCTGTAGCAAGGAACTTTAACTCAGGCAGCTTCTTTCGTGGAACAGATTTCGGAGATGATGCTTTCTTGATCATTATAATTTTTTTTTTAATCATTTCACCCCGAGCAAGGCGGAAACGCCACTGATGTGCAGGGGGTTACATAAATGTATAAAGATTAATTAGAAAAGAGTGAGGAGTACAAACTAGTTAGAAAGGAACAATAGAAAGCAGGTCCGATGACAGATACATAGGTGGAGAGAAAGGGAAGGTTATACAGGGGTGGGGAGAGAGCTAGAGTCCAGTGGTTAGTAGATGAGTATTGACTTTGCATTTAAATTTCTGGAGGTTGTAGCCGTCAGGAAAGCAAGAATACGGGAGCGAGTTATCTTAACTTTTTCAAGTCTACCGTTATCTATCCTCCATATCCTCAACATTTGCTCTTACTTCTTTCTCTTACCTTCATGTAACATCTGCACTCATTAATTTTCTTGATTTGCTCTTGAACTTTGCATTGAGATCTCATTTAGTAAAAAATACTTTTGCGTGATAATTTTCAATTTACCTTGAGTCAAACTTGGGCTTTGTATTGAATAAAGATTTAGTAAAAAATAATTAGTCATGATTTGGCTTCTAACTGGGTGTTCTATGCTTTGATCTTCTGTTAATTAAAATTAATATAGAATAATTGACTACAATTTCTCTGCTGACTGTATGCACTGTATCCATGTTTCTCTTTATCGGATTAATATTGCTACTAGTATAAACATAAGTGCCATCAAATACTGAATGCGTGTTAAATAAACGTTTTACTTGGCTGACAAGCAAATATTCTTGGATAAACATCTGAATATGACGTTTTTGTTCCAACATTATACAATTGCTTAGGCATAAAGATTTTGGTAAAACAAGAAATATGATGTGGTAGGTTTTGTCCGGTGATTTAAAATTAACAGTTTCCTACAAATAAAGTGACTTCGAAGTTTATATCAGTAATGAACACAATGAAATTTCAATCATGTGAAGATGCAATAAAAATAAAGAATTCTTCAAGAGAAGACGTATTTGAAAAGTGATGAAACTGACATAGCAGAAAAAAACTTTGATAATAGTTTCTGAAAGCCAAAAATATTCAAACATTGCGTGTTTTATGTGTAAAGATGTACCAGATACCCAGATACCAGGAAAAGTGTCTGAAACAGAGCAAAAAATAACGAAGAAAAAAAACAACAAACAAACAAAAAAAAACAAACAAGCAAACGAAAATTATTAACAATGAACGTCAGTTTCTTTTTACCGAACTTGTAAAATTTAAAACTTACTATCCAAATACAACAAACTACACACGGAGATAATTTGACGATAGTCTTGAAAAGTGTTTAGAACCAGTCATGCATTCTCCAAAATCTCCAAATCGCTTTTCCTAGAGCTTGAATTGCCCTTTTTCTTTCTACTAGACTGGCTGTCATACAAGGCAAAAGAACGCAGTTTGTCATGGTATTTTACTCACAGTTGGCAGAATATGGCTGAATACATTTTTTCCAAGTGCATTAATGTAAATAAATAGATAAAAAATATCAACTAGAACATGAACTTATATTGACAGGGCTCAACGGCCGAGGCACATTGAAACACCTGTTCTACTACGATTACCGAAGTAGAACAACATCGAGTCATGATTTGTGTAATGTCCTGACCAATAAAAGGGAAATAACCTCCGGGTCACAGGGGTTACAGCCCCTGCGGATCCCGGGGGAAGATATAATAGGAAGGGACACAAAGCACGCTAGCAGGGTTCGTCTTCGCTCTCTCATTAATCCTCATCCATCCTGTGAATCCACGATGACAGTAGTCGATGTTTAGCAAGCATCGGTCGTCTACAACACCAAATGTGTCACTTCGCAGACATAAATGCTGAAATAAAATCCCAGCTAATAACAGGCTGCTTATCTGAGAAAGTCCGCCAAAAAGGACTGATGAACTCAAATATGTCCTTAAGCGACCTAATAAATTACGCCAGAACAACGGAAACTATGGCAACACACTTAGAATGAATTCGCCTAGAAGACGCCAACGTCACTACTGGAACTACCACTGCACAAGTGAACAAAGTCTCGTATGAACAGCAACGGCCACGCAAACCTCACCAGCAAAACAGGTGCAGAAATTGCAATGGGAAATACCCACATGAACGAGGACCAACGTCTTGCCCTGCATTCCAAAACCAGTGTGCCTATTGCCGGAGATGGGGGCATTTTATCTCTGTCTGTTTCAGAAGACTAAAAGACGAAAACAGACAACGGAGAACAAATCTTCCCCCACGCTCACAAAACCAAACCCGTCAACGACCGGTGAACTGCATCGAGAATCATCAACGGGACTCAACCAGCGACAGTGACACTGAATATGTATTCCATACAGGTAAGATGAAAAACCTTCCTTGCTTCAATGTATCTTTCGGCAATAGCCACCAAACGTTTAATGTATTAGCGGACTCAGGCGCCACCCTTAACGTCCTGTCTGAAGCA
Organism: Ascarosepion bandense; assembly: GCA_037127315.1. NCBI lineage: Eukaryota > Metazoa > Mollusca > Cephalopoda > Sepiida > Sepiidae > Ascarosepion > Ascarosepion bandense. Next base: position 3,112,154 of record JBBBDQ010000202.1, read on the forward strand.
GACTTCAAGTGCTTAAGACCAACACCCCACCTTCTTGTTGTCACAGATAAATACTCACGCTATGTTGTTGTCGACATCCTAGACTCCATCTCGACAACATCAGTCATACCCCGTCTGGACAAGACATTCGCTGAATTTGGAGTGCCAGTCTCCCTCAAACGGACAATGGCCCACCATTCAACAGCTATGACTTCAAAGCCTATTCCTCCATCACCGGATTCAGGCACAGAAAAATAACACCACTATGGCCCCAAGCCAATGCCAAAACAGAACGTTTTATGCGTACTGTAAAAAAGTCAATCAAAGCCGCCCTAACCAAAGGCCGAACCTGGAAGCAGGAATTATTCAAATTCCTGCTGGACTACCGGACAACGCCACACTGTACCACTGGCGTAGCCCCAGCCTCAATCCTATTTGGCCGGACCACAAAAAACCGCCTGCCACACCTAACCACACCTATAGCCGAGGACCCCCGCATTAGGGAGCGTGACACCCAAGCCAAGAGAATGATAAAGCAATACGCTGATAGAAAGGCACATGTGAAACCTAATGACCTCAGTGTGGGTGACACAGTCGTCGTAAAAAGCGACCACACCTCAAAGGCCTTCACACCTTACCAACCTAACCCAATGACTGTAACAAAGAAAAAGGGATCCATGATCACCGCGACACACGAGGGCAACCAAACTACAAGAAATTCCAGTTTCTTCAAGAAAATCCCTAAACAATCAACAACCCCCACACATCACCTACACCATTACAACTCCTCCTCTGAAGATGAAAGCCACACACACGTGGTGACACCACCAAAACCCAAAAACAACCAGGCAAAACACGCAACCCTAAACCTCAGGCGTTCAGGCCGGATAAGACGGCCACACAAAAGACTTGATTACTAAAAAACAAAAAACAAAAAAAACCCACATCTCTGTACATAATTATCTGCTTCATTGTCATCTGTACATAACAATCTAATTCATTGTCAATCTTCTTTTACTTAGGTTAACAGACGTCTCTTCCTACACAAAGTCCGACCCATCGGTACAACTACTCCAGCGATATTGGATGAACCCTCTCCAGTTAAACAAAAAAAAAGCATTGTAATGTCCTGACCAATAAAAGGGAAATAACCTCCGGGTCACAGGGGTTACGGCCCCTGCGGATCCCGGGGGAAGATATAATAGGAAGGGTCACAAAGCACGCTAGCAGGGTTCGTCTTCGCTCTCTCATTAATTCTCATCCATCCTGTGAATCCACGATGACAGTAGTCGATGTTTAGCAAGCATCGGTCATCTACAACACCAAACATTACAATTTGTATAAATAATTTCTGCAGAATTTAAAAAAAGATTCATCCTTACATTTACTTGATAAAATCGGTTAGAGAACTGAATACGTTGACTAATTTTTCTTATTGTCTTTATTCATTTGGCCTTTTACAGATACATATTTTAGATACATCTTCGATTTTGCATATATATATATCATAGGATCTTGTATAAGTTCTAGCTGATTTTTCATGAAAAGTAATGATTAATTTACAAAAATTATTAAGAAACACGTTACTGAATGTATTGTCCATCGCTAGCCACTACCTTTTTCCTATCATTCTGGTAGCATTTGAATTCCACGTCGGAAAAACGATATGTTTTTTTAGGTTAACCACGAGTCGACCCATTTTTTAGCAGCTTCATAAAAATGAAAGTGCTTCTAAGCCAGACCATGTGCCATTGATGGAAACAAGTGATAATCGGATGGGTCAATGTCTGATAAATACTGCGGGTGGAGTAAGACTTCCCATTTAAGGGTTTCCAAGGAGGTGTTTCACCCGTTTTGCAATATATGGACTATCGCTGTCATGTTATAAAATCACTTTGTCGTGTCTCTGCTTCTATATCAGCCTTTTTTCTCTAATTCTTGGCTCAAACGTATTAATTGTAGTCCATAGCAATCATCCGTGATGGTTTCCGTCGGTTTGAGCAGCTTATAATAAATGACACCCAGATGATCCCCTAAATTACAGAGTAGAAGCTTCGGATCATGCATCACCAATTGCTTTGCCACCGACGATGATGAATGGCCGGGCTAACACCACGATCTTTTACGGTTAGGGTCATCGTAGTGTATCTAGTTTTCATGATCGGTTATGATACGAGGCAAAATGCCGTTCAACTTCTTTGGGTTTCAACTCGTACAGCATCCAATGTCCTTGCTTTTGAATCATTCCTAATGCTTTCAAGTAATTCGAAACTATTGTTATCATCTCCAAATGATTCGGCGAGTTCAGCTTGCGCCTGACATGAAGTAATGCCACTAAATCTTCGTCTTCAAACTTTTTTTCGGTGTGTCAGAGCGTTGTTTATCTTCAACATCATTATCATTATTTTTTAAGCGTCTAAACCAATCTGCGTTGTTGTGCAGTGGATATCGGCTCGGAACGAGAAATCGGAGAACCGAGTTCGAATTCCAGTTTAATCCATTGCATTCACTTACGCACAAATACCCTTGGGAGATGTATTAATCCGTCTCTTCCCTCCAGTTATGGGTTAAATAGCAGGACAGATTAGGTTCTATAGCCTTGGCTGGCAACCAATCTACCGCAGAAAGCAATGGCAACCTACTGCGGGATAATCTTCTGCCCAGTCAGTCATGTCTCGAAAGATACATGATCGCCCAAGCGTGTTTTACGTATGGCACTTAAGTGACAGAAACCAATCTCAGTATGTTGTTTCCGACAGAACATGGTTGCTGTACGTCTCAACAAGAATTCTATGTGCTTCAGCTGCAGATTTTTTTAATGAAGTAAGTTAAGCAAACACTAGGTTGAGGGCGACTCAAAGACTCCTTTATCTTTCGCTGCTAGCCTGCGGTAAGGGTGTGCACGACTCCTATCCCTGGACTTCTCCACTTACCATCGATCCATCTTTTTGTTGCTGTGTGCAAAGCAGAGAGGCGTCGAGATCTAACCGACAACTTTCCGCACTATAGGCGAGCACTCTACCATTGAGCTACGTCATTTGAACGCATACAGTTCCTTTAGCACGAAATCCAACATGTTTAACGCAATGAAAAAGAATTGTTTACAATTCAGCAAAATGATATACACTGAATTTCAATATATTTCTGAAATGAAGTAGTATTTACAGTATTTACATTATTCGGACCATTGTCCTCATCTTTGTTGCCATTTGTACGGCGTTATGGCAGTGTATGTTTCGGGCTTTTTTAGGTGCTAGGATTTCGAACAGAACCCTATATTACAATCACTGGGGTATATCAGCTCCATCCCTTTTGCGAAGAGCCTCTTTTTGGTAGCATCTGAAGAAATCCGGAGCGGCTGAAACGTCGTACAAATGGTTATAAAGATGAGGACAATAGTCCGAATCATGTAAATACTGAATTTCAAGCTTACTTTTCGCACTTGTAGATGCATTACCATCTGAAACTATACGCACACAATTCTGAGAACACCATCTGTTAGAAAACAGAACTTATTCAAGGTCCTAATATATTTAAACACATCGATTTATACAAAGATGTATTGTTAAATATTATTTTATTTATTAGGGAAACACTATAGGGTTTCATAATTTTATTAGTAATGCTGCATTATTTTATGAAATTAATAAGTCGACATATAATTTATGATAACTTTTTTCTTTCTATTCTTTATTCAAATGATTTTATAATATTTTTATAACATACTTGCAAAGCTATAATGCAAATGGCAAATTAAAAAACGTTTTTATTAGAAACAAGGAAAATAAATACCGCATTTCTCTTAGGTGAGTGTCCACTTTCACTATTGTATTTATAATATCTTTTGACGTGTTGATGCGTTAATTTCCTTGTTATTGCAAAAGCAAAGCACGAACGTTGTTTTTATATGGGTCTAGCTTTATAGCCAAGCAAGTTAGTTTGAGGCCTTATACTTTGATAATTTTTTTCAATATTTCATTTAGTCAAAAGCGGGGAAATTAAATTATTGGAATAAAAATTGATCTTTTTGTACCAACTTATTTGATATTTATCTATCTATCTCCTTGTCAGTATTCTGTCTATCTACCTCCACGAAGTATCCTCATATCTGCCGGTCTATCTTCATCTAAATACGGTCCATTGATCTATCTATCTATCTATCTATCTATCTATCTATTTTCTTGTCAGTATTCTGTCTATCTACCTCCACTAAGTATCCTCATATCTGCCGGTCTATCTTCATCTAAATACGGTCCATTGATCGATCTATCTATCTATCTATCTATCTATCTATCTATCTATCTATCTATCTATCTATCTATTTCCTTGTCAGTATTCTGTCTATCTACCTCCACTAAGTATCCTCATATTTGCCGGTCTATCTCCATCTAAATACGTCCATTGATCTATCTATCTATCTATCTATCTATCTATCTATCTATCTATCTATCTATCTATCTTTTTTTTACATTTAAGCATGTTTCTATCGATCTAACTTTTTTATGTTCCTATATAAATATAAGTATATTTCTATCTTCGATTCTCCAGTTCTTCCTCCATCTGAACACACACGCGCATGCGCACGCACCCGCGCACACACAAACACACTCTTCAAATTTTCATATTTTTCATGATCTGTTATTTTTTCTTATATAATAAGCAATGAATTCGCTGTGCACTCAAAATCTATAAAGATTACCATGCCAAAAATAAAAGTCTTTTTGATTACACAGGGAAGAATATTTTTCAGTTATTGTTTTATTTTTATATTTTCTGTTTGTTCTTTAAGTACGGAAACATCCCTCGCGCATAAAAATCATATTAGCCTGAATGATGACCTTTACGGTAAAAATATTATACGAAATATTGGAATAATTTCGATAATTTTTTTTGTCATGCCAAGGAAATTAAACTCAGCCGAAGCAGCTGTATAGATATGTTTCCAAATCACATCTGAAAATAAAGAATTCTTACGAAACATCGTTCAGCGAAGATCTAAATGGATCCTGCCTAAAAAAAAAGCCTGGACATAAAGACGAATAAAAAAAGAAAACAAAACGGAATTTTAAAAAAATATCATTTTGAAGGGGAAATGAATTTAAGTAAAAACCAAACTAAAGAAATGAAGAGAATAACAAACACGATCAGCAACAGTAACAAATCAAATTATCCCATCGCCAAATGGATTGTTGGGAAACCATACTATATTCTCCATGGCATTTCTCGGGGGCAACGGGTGTTACATGGCATGATCATTTGCAATCCAAGTAAAATGCCTTAGATTAAACTCCAGGACATTATATCAGTGAGTCACCTTCTTAAGCCGAGGGTTAATCGCTAACAATTCCCATTAGGATCATGATTTTCACTTCCTATAGAATTTTCTTTCATTCACATTGTACGCTACATTAATCATTAACATTTTAACAGTACCTCTTCTACCTTGAGTGGTTCTTGAGAAATCTAGTACAAAAAACTTCAGAAACACTTTGTTATTCAGGACCTGACCTATTTGACCCGGATGAATTCACAAATTTCTAGTTTTAGTCACTCAGTTAGGTGCCATACGTGATACACGCTTTGGGCGATCATGTCTCTAAAGAGACATGACTGACTGGGCAGAAGATTATCTCGCAGTCGGTTGCCATTGCTTTCTGGTTGCCAGCCAAGGCTATAGAACTCAATCTATCCTGTTATTTAACCCATAACTGGAGGGAATACACGGATTAATACCTTTCCCAAGGGTATTTGTGCGTAAGTGAATGCAAGGAATTCAACTGGATTTCGAAATCGGCACCCCGATTTGTCGTTCCTTGTCGATATCCACTGCTCCACAATGCACATCTGAAAAAACATAATTCATCTGAGTTATGAATCACTCATTCAGTCAGTCAGTTAACTGCCACACGACACGCTTTGGGCGATGACGTCTCGAATGAGACATGAATGACCGGGGAAAAAATTATCCCTCAGTAGGTTGTCATTATTTCAGCTGTAGACTGGTTGCCAACCAAGGCTATAGAACCCAATCCGTCCTGTTATTTAATCCATAACTGGAGAGAAGAGAGGGATTAATACCTTGCTCATGGTAATTTGTGCGAAAGTGAATGCAAAGAATTCAACTGGAATTAGCAACTGCGCCCCAATGCACAGTTTTAGTACACTCCTAAAAAAACCTAATTCGTCTGAGTTATAAGTGCAAATAATAAAAAGAATAATTTTTATATAGAGAAGATTATCCTGTCAACTATCAATAGTGTCCCAGCCAATATTTGAACACTTATTTCTGAGTTGATTTTCTGTTTTTTCCTCCAATCGGAACTTCCTATTTTATTTTTATCAGCCATTTATTCAATCCTTTGCAGTACTCAGTTTATGCTGAAAGCATGTTACTTAATATGTTTTACTATGTCACGTTGATCTACTGCATTCAGGTTAGTTTTTCTTCAAGACTCAGTCAGCCATATGTGAAACACGCTTGGGCGATCATGTTTCGAAAGACACATGACTGACTGGGCAGAAGATTATCCCGCAGTAGGTTGCCATTGCTTTCTGCGGTAGACTGGTTGCCAGCCAAGGTTATAGAACCCAATCTCTCCTGTTATTTAACCCATAACTGGAAGGAATAAACGGATTAATACCTTTCCCAAGGGTATTTGCGCTAGATACCCTAATAAGGTCGAAGTGAGCAGTCTCTCTTACTATTTTACAATTATCTGTGGGGAGATGGATTCATGCCTTTCCGATTGACATAGCGGGAGTTGGCCGCAACAGCCTCTACCGAAATTTGAACTTTTTGATTTGATTTTCTGTACTGGTAACTGTTCAATCACCCGCATTTAATCCTTCATTCTTCCTCCTTTATGTAAATCACCATAACTTAATCCCTCATCCCACCCTCTATGTAAATCACCCGCACTTAATCCCTCATTATCCCTCCTGTATTTCCTCTTTATCTGCCATCTTACTACCGCATCATCGTTGAAACACCTGTTCGCGTACGATCACCGAAGTTAAGCAACGTCGAGTACCTAAATGGGTCACCGCTTGGGAATACCAGATGCTGTAATCATGGAAGCGCCGATGGTGTAATGGATAATAGATTGTAATTGTAATCGGAGAGTTGGTTATAGTCACTTACGTAAAATTGGAGTAGATAGATCTATCTATCGCCCGGTTCACGATCCACCCACGTCTATTGAACAGGTTAAGAGGCTCATCCCTTGTTCCCTGTTTAGGATGTGGTTTCCGGCTTTCTCTTTTCCAATCTTCTCAATTTGTTTTTTTTTCAATTGGAGTAGATAGATCTATCTATCGCCCGGTTCACACTCCACCCACGTCTATTGAACAGGTTAAGAGGCTCATCCCTTGTTCCTTGTTTAGGATGTGTTTTCCGGCTTTCTCTTTTCTAATCTTTTCGCTATTACGTAGCCCCCTGCACATCAGTGGCGTTATCGCCTTGCTCGGGGTGATACGATTAAAAAAAGAAAACATTGCTTAAGTACGGATCCAACTTCTCTCCCGTCAGCTAAGGGTTAATGAGTAATACTTGTATAACTAAATCATATAGCACACAAAAAATGATTACAATCTAAAAATAATGATGATTTCAGTTAATCTGTAAAGGGTTGATAAATAGTCAAAAACATTTTCTCCCGATCACACACTCTATCTATGTTTAATCTATAACTAATGTCTGTCTGTCTGTCTATCTATCTATCTATCTATCTATCTATCTATCTATCTATCTATCTATCTGCTATTTTATATTTATCTTTGGTTTCTATATATTATTGTTTCTATCTATCTACTTTTGTTTATATCAATCCATCTCTCTATCGATATAATTCTGTTAGAATGAGTTATAACAAGTACAGCCCTAATAAAAGCAATAAAATAAATTTACACACGATATCTAAACTTATTTATAAATATAACTTATGTGTGTGCGTGTGTGTCTGTGTGGGTGTGTGTGTCCGTTACCTATAGACTCCGAAACGGCTGAACCGATTTTCTTGAAAATTTACACAGTTGTTCAATAAGCGTCTGCGAGTGTTCCTAGCTAGATTTTGTGTCGAGGTACCCCCGGAAAATATCGAAAATCGATAATCGAAAAAATCGGGTTATAGAAGGAGTGGTCCGATTTTAATTAAATTTGATACACTCATAGACAAAGACATGAGAAAAGATATTCACAAGTTTCAAGGTTGCAGTTCTTACAATAGTGCAGAAAATCAATAATATATATATATATATAAGTAAGGCAAGATGTTTGTGTGCGTGTGTGTTTATCTGCCTGTATGTCTGTATTTTTCAGTCCTTTTATTTTAGTTTTTGCTTCGGATTTGGCTCTAAGTAGGTATAATTGTAGTTCTTAGTCTCAGCCATGATACCATTTACTCAGAGGACTCATTTAGCCTTCAAACTTCAGTTTACGAGGAAAAAATCTTACTTGATAACGATGCAAGGAAATCAAAATTTGACTTACATCCATTCATTTTTCTTTCAGTCTACGGTTCCTCTTTAATTGGAAACAACTATTGATTTTTAGTCTTTCGTGCCAACGTCCAAAGTGTCTGAGCTCCAAGACCATGGATTAGTTTTCAAACATTCATTACACCCGAGCAACGCCGGGCTATACTGCTAGTACATAAATAAATATAAAAAACACCCACATTTAATTATGCGCCTTGTCCCAACGATGACAAATCTTTAGAAATCTATAGAAATGATGAATTTGCATTAGATACAATTGAACGTAACTTTGGCCTCCCATTCACCCAATATAATTATTCCGCAATTCAGAATTCCATTAGTGTTGTATAAAAGTCTACTGGAATTTAGGCAGGCCAGAGTCAATATACATTCCATAAGTAGGTCGCAAAGATAAGAATAATATAAAAATGTAACTCGTTCTTCTTCAGATTATTTATACAACACTTCGAGCATTAAACCATGAAATATTCATTTAACACATAAACTTTGATAAATCTAGCATTCGTCTGCAGATCAAAGATTATTGCCATATATGGTCTGGTGGTCTTACTATATATCTCGAGATTCTCGGCAAAATAAAAAGAAGAGTTTCTAATGTTATTGGTCCTTACCTGGCATCTCGGATTCAGTCACTTTTTCTTAACATGGCTTCCCCCTGTTATTTAAAAAATATTCTTGTGACAATTGTTCTAATGACCTCCCCTAACTTGGTACCCCAACTGCATGAATTTAAGCATACTACTAACTTTACTACTAGGTCTCATTTAGTTATTGTAATAGCTAACTGTATGTTTTATATTAATAGTTTCTTTTCTCACCTCTGGAGTTCACTTCCGGGTTCTTGCTTCCCCGTCACCAACAATCCTCAAGAATTTAAATGCAACATTAATCGCTATTTTTTTTTTTTTACTGTTCAGTTAAGATTTCTTATTTTCTTCTGGCGTCTGAAATGCAATATTGCCTCACTTGGGATTAAATGACCAAAAAACTGTAGCAGTGAAATGTTCAACCAGATATAAAAACAAATTCTTAGCCCGATCACAATATTTTGATGTATAAACAAACATTTGAGGAGAGACTCTGTCTGGCCAAGAACTTTTCAGCATAGCTTTGCATAAGAGGACAAACAGTTACTTTTTTTTAATACTCGTTTCAACCCAAGCAAGGCGGTACTGACATTGCGCACAAGGGACTACATGTGATAAGAGCAGGAAGAAGGAGGAAAAAGTTATAGATAGAGTCGGAGAATAGGGAAGTGAAGGATGGGAATACTGGTTTGGCGAAGGTTACATAAGAGTAGAGCAAAAAAAAAATAAATTAAGAACAGTATATGAGGGTGTCGGGGAAAGATATGAAAAAACATGGGAGTCAAAGAGATAAGAGATTGCAGTTGACATTCCACTTAAACTCTTGGAAATTTGTAACCATCAAGGAAGAAAGCATACAGAAAGGAGTTCCACAGGTGGGAAGAAAATAAGCTGATAGAGTAGAAGTGGCGATTGCATTTGGGTGTTTTGACTGTAAAAGGATAGGACCTTGTTGCCAGTCAAGTAACTCGAGTAAATTCGTGTATAGGGTGCCACCTGGGAGTAAAGCTCGATGACTCAGAATCAGTGAAATATTTGTAGAAGAGACAGAGAGAAGCGACAACCCGTCGGTTAGAAAGTGACTATAGTAGAGATGCCAGACCGGGATATATTATATTGCAGATTATCATTTGAATTTTTTCAAGAACCCCGAAATTAATAGCAGGAGCACCCGATCAGATATGACAACAATATTTAATGCACGTCCAGACAGTAGATTTGCATATACGAGGGTCATTCAATAAATAAGGTGAATTTTTCGGTATAGGGATTTCTAATACAGATAGAAGCTTACTTTTTTTCTTTTTTTTCCTTTACTTCTTTTTCAAATGGATTTAATTTTTTTGCAGATTGAAAAAAACTTTGAGAGTTTTGAAGATTAACAAAGATGACCGACCGAGAAGCATGCTCCAGAATTGAACAGAGGTCAGTTTTCAAGATTTTAGTTGCTGAAGGGTGCAAACCAATTGGAATTTATTGAGGAATGTGGACTTTATAATTTCACTTCCCTGTCCTTAGATTAACACCCAAACAATCTGAAATATTCGTATTAGATCTTCTGGTACGAATGCCAAGTAATAAAACATGCTGTTTTAAATTTCTGGTGGACTGAATTGCGTCATGGTGCTCTTTTCCTAATATACCGTATGAAAGATGGATCCAGGCATGTCTATACATGCACGCGTGCATTTCAGTTACATATTTTTTTATTTTCTTAAACAGAGAAATTAATATCAAGCATATCAAGAACTTCTACAAAAGAAACATGTGTCCCATGACAAGAATCGACACTGTACACACTTCGGGATTTCTGTCATAAGAAACATCTTGGTCTTGACCAATTGATATCACTGTTTAAGACAAATAAAATAAATACAGGGATGCTAACTCAACACGAACATCTACTATAAATAACGCTTATAGTAATAATAAATGATGCCATATTAAAATATTTACTAATTTTTTTGTTTTAATCATCTCACCCCGAGCAGGGGGCTACATAAATGTAAAAAGATTAATTAGAAAAGAGTGAGGAGTACAAACTAGTTAGAAAGGAACAACAGAAAGCTGAGAAAGCAGGTGCGATGACGGATACATAGGTGGAGAGAAAGGGAGGGTTATACAGGGGTGGGGAGAGAGCTAGAGTCCAGTGGTTAGTAGATGAGTATTGATTTTGCATTTAAATTTCTGGAGGTTGTAGCCGTCAGGAAAGCAAGAATACGGGAGCGAGTTCCACAGGCGGGAAGTGCGAGAGAAGAAGCTGCAGGAGTAGAATTGTCGTCTGCATTTGGCTAACCTGACTGTGAATGGGTGGGACCCAGATGCCAGTCTGGTTGCACGAGTAAACACCTGTTGAGGAGGCATCAGTGACTTAAGTTCGTCTGAGCAATGCCTACTTATACGGAATGCGATGAATAAATTACCATCTAAATACGAACAAATGAAAATAACATTGACATCTCATTTTAGCAGATATCTTTACCAAAAATATCTTGAAATACTAAATAATAAATTAATTCAATAAAATCGCAGTTGATTTCAATCACGACATAAGACAACTTTGGAATCACTTGTAATGATCGAGGTAGATGCGGCACACGCCCATTTAAGTAAAAACACCGAGCTCTTGAGGTCGATTAATAATTCTTATCTACTTTTCCTCAGACGAAACTCTATCTATCTATCTATCTATCTATCTATCTATCTATCTATCTATCTATCTATCTATCTATCTATCTATCAGCGGAACTTTGCTTGGGATCCTCTAGGCTCGAAAGCAGACAGTCAGACATAGTTAGAAAGCAACCAAGATCCACTCAGTTAATCCTTGTTTAAATTGATGAATGCTACCATAATCACTGCATTTAGATCATCTTTGGAGTTACGAGGAGTTTCGTTGTCTTCCCGCTCAACTGCGCCCACATAATAATCAAGGGCGTTGCATTTGGCTAACCGGAGTTAGGTTCCCAGATGTAGGTGATATCACACAAATTGCTTGAGGGGCATAACTAGGTACTCCTGCTTGTGTGTTATGGTCTTGTTGCCAGACATAGTGGATTCTAGTCCCGCCTCTTGCACCAGGGCAGCACTACAGGGCAGCACTCCCTCGTTCAGAGATTTTTGTATGCCTCCATGTTGAGTCTGGGGCCTTCACCAATTAAGTCGAAAAATCTTTTCTTATCAGAACGATTAGAGCAATTTTTCCGAGCTCGCTTACCTTTCTGATCACCATGAGACTCATCCAAATCTTTAGGATTTCACTTCCCTGTCCTTATATTAACACCCCAAAAATCTGAAAAATTTGTATTAGAGCTTCTGGCGCGAATGCCAAGCAATAAAACATGCTGTTTTAAATCTCTGGTGGGCCGAATTGCGTCATGGTGCTCTTTTCCTAGCAGACCCTGCCCAGCGGACTCTACTATAAAGTGCAGTCAACAAATTAAAAAAAAAAACACCGCGTATGGACACAATTGAAAAAAATATATATGGACACAATTTACCCATCGCACCATGTACACTACCAGCCATAATTACTAGGCCACCCCAGTTTAAAAAAAAATGATGTATTTCATAGTATTTTTGATATTTATTGCCAAGTGGATAATTCTAAGTGAAAATGGAATGGTTCTTTTGTTATTATTAGTTTGCAAAATTTTACAAGGCAAGGAAGCAAATAAGAACTCGTTCGAATCACACTAGATTTTCTTCATTCTTTCATTGATGAAATTGCAATACAGGTAATTATTAAATATTTATAAATTCATTTGATGCACCTGTTATTAAGCAGTATTAACAAAAGAATCATTCTATTTTCATTTATAATTATTCACTTGGCAATAAACCCTACAAAATAGTCATTTTTTAAATACTGACGGGGTCTAATAATTACGGCCGGTAGTGTATATATGATACAAGTATAAAGCTATGCTATATTTATGAGTTAAAGTGCTCAATATCAGGGACACAGCGTATGTATATATAAAATGGACATTTAGCCCAACAGCCCAGCAGCGACAGTCTATTTCATGCTTAAACGCAATATCATTGTGGTGTAGTGGATATCGACTCTGAAGGACAAATCGGAGAGCCAAGTTCGAACTCCAGTTGAATTCCTTGCTTTTACTTACATAAAAATACCTTTGGGAAAGGTATTACTCTGTCTCTTCCCTCTAGTTATGGGTTAAATAACTGGAACAAATTGTGTTCTCTAGCTTTGGCTGGCAACCAGTCTACCGCAGAAATCAATGACAACCTACAGCGGGATAATCTTGTGCCCAGTCAGTCATGCCTCTTTCGAGACTTGATCGTCCAAAGCGTGTATCACGTATAGCAATTAACTGACTCACTGTATGAAAACAAAAAGAAAGATTTACAGACATGCCTCGGCTTCTGATGGACATTAACAAGGCAAATGTAAAGATTTTTATTTTGAAAAAAGTATTTATAAACATTAATAAAAAATACCGTTAGCTTGGCGAATATTTAACCTAACGATATTGTTATATTTTTACTTAAATTTTATATCTTTTAAGTTGTTGCTATAGAAATTCAGGGTTATCTCCAAACTTTTTTGTTTGTATATTATGGAAATATCCTGATATTTATGGATACAACCTTGCCAAAGTTATTTTATGGTAGCTTACCTTTTTCCGTCAATACATTCTGTTTCCTTAATTGCTAATATTAAATTTCCACTTACCTATAAAAACAAAAAAAAGAATAGACATCAGCAAGATTTCACAATCATTTATACATGTTATAATATTTTCAACAATACGACAAAAAGAAAGTATTCAAAAAGAAAGTATTCAAAATTTAGGATGAATTTAATTATGAGACCATCAGTTTCCCTGACTGTTTAATTAATTAAAAACCATGAATACAATAAACTGAAATACTGAATTAAATTATAAATATAATCACAGAAATTAAATATTTTGACATAAAAATTAATAGGCATATTCTTGCATTTCATCTTTTCTAATTAACCACTGTTAATGATGATTAATGGCGAGGTGTTGCAGAGGATGGAAACGAGCAGAAGACTCATGAGATATGAGATATGAGTTTTCTGCGACATGAAATGAGGAAGGAGGGAAGGGAAAATTTAATACTCACAGGACGGTTAGAGAGAAAGAGAGATGGGAAAAGCAGAACGAGATCTACTTGATAGGCCTGAACAAATGGATGTCAGAGTGGGATGTGGGAGAGAATGTTGAGAGCAGCAAGAGACAGAGGAGAATGTTGAGAGCAGCAAGAGACAGATCCAAGTGTAAGGCCATGATCACCTACGTCTTGAAGGGACATGCTACATGAAGAAGAATAATTTTTGATTATTAGTGTTTCTACGCACTGTACTCTTTTTACATACTGTATGCATACACATATTTTATACGGATTTGTACGTATGTCCATATATATATATATATTTATATATATATATATATATATATATTTATATATATATATATATATATATAAACTTATTTATAAATGGAACTTTGTCTCTGTGTGTGTATATGTGTGTGTGTCTCTGTGTGTGTGTCCGTTACCTATAGAATCCCAAACGGCTGAACCGATTTTCTTGAAAATTTACACAGAAACCGTAGACCGAAAGAAACATGAATGGATGTAAGTCAAATTTTGATTTCCTGGTATCGATATCAAATAAGATTTTTCGTTGTAAATTGAATTTTGAAGGCTATATAAGTCCTCTGAGTAAATGGTATCATGGCTTAGATTAAGAACTACAATTATACCTACTTAGAGCCAAACCCGAAGCAAAAACTAAAATAAAAGGGCTGAAAAACCGATTTTGATCAGACCCGGTAGGATATCGGGGTATTGATTTCCAATATCGGAGTCAAATAATTCATCCAAGCATAGAACTGCAACCTTGAAGCTTCTGAATATCGTTTCTTATGTCTTTGTCTATGAGTGTATCAAATTTGATTAAAATCGGACCACTCCTTCTATAACCCGATGTTTTCGATTATCGATTTTCGATATTTATCGGGGGTGCCTCGACAAACAACCTAGCTAAGAACACTCGCAGACGCTTATAGTACAAGTGTGTAAATCTTCAAGAAAATCGGTTCAGCCGTTTTGGAGTCTATAGGTAACGGACACACAAACACAGACACACATACACAGAGACAACGTTCCATTTATAAATAAGTTTGGATATATATCTATAAAAAGAAAATATGAATAAAATCAAAATGAAAACACTCCTTTAACGATACGTTCGTTGCCTGATGTACAATGAGGAGATTTCATTTTGCAACAAGTACGTATAAACATAAGTAAAAAGTGAAAGCTTAAAGTATAAATACTATAAACAAAACGCAAAAAACAGCAACAGCATAATTTATTCAATTTTATTTATTATTCATTAAATTGCATCACTTTTGATCTTCTCGGATTTGCCTTGAGTGACATTC
This sequence comes from Ascarosepion bandense, assembly GCA_037127315.1. NCBI lineage: Eukaryota > Metazoa > Mollusca > Cephalopoda > Sepiida > Sepiidae > Ascarosepion > Ascarosepion bandense. Next base: position 3,127,659 of record JBBBDQ010000202.1, read on the forward strand.
TGTTCAACTCTGTATTCACATTTGTAATTCATGCAACTTCTCCAGTTGATACAGCAAACGTTCAATTATGGATAAGAGATACATTATAGTAGATTTAAGAAAAAGCAAATATATGCATAAAGAAATTCAAAGATACATGAAAATGACTTATATTTCATGAAATCAAGCCTTAATGAAATCTAGCCCCAGTTCACAATGCGCACGGACGAAATGGTAGGATTTAAGAGAGGAGGACAGAAAAAATAAAAATAATAAAATAATATTCACACAACCTACAATTAGAACGGCTGGAAATTTCAACAGATATTAACCTTTTTTTTTTCAGGAACCATAATCGGACAGGGCAAGTGAGAATTCAAATTACTAAGGATTGCCCTATATATTCTTACGCAGTTGAATTCCTTGCATTCACTTACAAATAAATAACTTTGTGAAAGGTATTAAATCAGTCTCTTCCCTCTAGTTATGGGTTAAATGAAAGGACAGATTGGGTTCTGTAGCCTTGGTCGGCAACCAGTCTACCGCAGAAAGTAATTGCAATCTACTGCGGGATAATCTTCTGCCCAGTCAGTCATGTCTCTTTCGAGACATGATTGCCCTAGCGTGTATCACGTATGGCACTTAACTGACTGACCCTATATATGACCCACTGATGGAACAATCTCTTCTCCACTTAACTTTAGTCCTTCCCTCGTCATTTCTCTATCGCTTCGTGTATCTTGTTCTTTTCCTTTCTCACTCTACCCTCGCAACTGTTTTCAAATTGGTATTCCCATCCTTCTCATGCCCTTTCTGCACCATGCCCTGTTACTGGTTCATCTTTATCTACGCTCTACCCCTGCTTATATAAAATAGATTTTTGTAGAACAAAACTTGATTATTGCTATAAAAGTTTTTATTTTATGTTACAGCGCATAATGAGGTAAAACTTTAAAGGTTTAAATTGATCTGGGGTGCCTTAATCGATGAATCGAAAATCGTCTTATATAGGCTTTATTTGACTTCGTTTAGACTGTTAGTCTTTCGTGGTTGAAAGGTCTCAGATGCACCAGATCAATTGGTGACCTCCCCTATGTGGATAGGGGTCACAGGTCTGAATCCTGCTGAATGACAGATATTTTCGTAACAAAAATTTATCGTAAATAATCAGGCCGGTAGAAATAAATATATATACTGATTGATTATAAAACGGAATATCTACTGAAATACGAATATCGATCAAAAATGATGTTCAAACAAATCATTTCATATATATGTAAAATATAAATATTTTTATTTATAAAGAAATGTTGCACTAAAGTGAATGAAAAAGTTAATGAAAATAATAAATCATAGCTAAAAAAGATGTAAGTCAAAAAGCAGAACACTTAATATTTTGCTCATGTAAATTTTGTGTACAATTCTCACAATCTACCTAAAGAAATCACTTGCTTTCAGTTATTCCTTAAAATTCATCTGATTATTGCTTCTCTCAGCATGGTTTGACCTGTCAAGTCAAAGGGTCAGGCAGAAAAACATAAATGCGCTCTCTTCCACTCGCAATTCCTTTTTGTGTCCCGGTAGGCAGGGTCGAAGTTTAGTATCTGTTCTCAGATTCTCACTTACTGCTCGTCAGTCGCCTGAAGCACTCGCCCCTAGAGGCAGGTGGGTAGGTTTGAGAATCTAGGACTAGCTATCGCTAACTAAGACTAGTTTTGTACCTAGTAACAGCAGGCGAGACCTGGGTAATTTTTCACTAGTTACCCGAAGGTTCGCGCTTGGAGTCCCCACTTTAAAAATCCGACCTTGTGTCACATCAAATAAACTTCCTTTCACAAATATAAGATATACTTAGTCTATGGAAGACTTTTGTTGGAGGCAGGCTTTTCCAAAACCTTTCATGTTCATGAGGGTAGTAATGGACCTTTGCGTAACGGCTCTCGTCAATATGTATTGGTAGGAGGCTTACAGCATTTGATATTCTCAAGTGGTTACCCATAATGGTACTGACGAAGCACAACGTTATTTAGTGCAAGGACCATGGGCAATAACGGATAGGGAGATGCAGATGACCGTAATAGTTTACGCCCTGTAGGAACACTACACACAGAAAAAGACCCTACAATACAGAAAATATACCCTTGTGCACGTTAATTGAAACAACAACTTCAATTTCTTTTCTTTCAACATTCGGTCAGTTTTTGAACTTCAAGAGTGACAAGGTATAAACAATGTTTTTTCCTCATATTAGGTCATTTTCAGTGATGTGTAGTAATATGAATCTATTTTCAGAGTGCCTGATGAAATTTGTTTGGCTTTGAAAAAATATTGCGTCATCCTTAATTTTAACAAATTTGTATCGCGCCCAGATACTACTGCCTCGACTCGCGATTAGTTGTCCTACGGCCATTGTCTACATTAAACGTTACTCCAAGGAAGCGTACAAAGGTGTAACGCTGCACGAACACACTAACAAACATTACAGAGAGATCGCAGATATTGTTCGTCAGGCTTTCAACTGTCAGTTAAGTCATCAAGGCAAAGTAACAAACTGGATCCATCAGTCCGAAAAGTTAAAAGAAAATACAGTCGGAAGAGAAAAACAACGCCAAGAGATGACGTATACGTGATCAGGTAAATTGTGAAAGATCTTAAAAAGACATTATTCGTTTTGTTTCGATTAATTTGCACAAGGGTGTATATTAGTTTACAAAGCGAAAGAAATAAAACTTCGCTCTGGATATCACAGATTACAACAAATTCTAACAACAAAATATTATTAGAAACTTATTTTTTCGTAATAATGAATTAATGAATAATCATGATTGTTTTTTGTCGGGTATAACATGCAATGCGGAAACGTAACATAAGTAGTACTCAGCGATAGATGTAATTTTATTGTATTCTTATTGATTTCCAGTATCTAAAGATCCTTTCTCATGCTCTTGAGAGGACTTTGGCGTAGCGTTTCGATTCATGAAACTTTTTTTTTCCATTCAAGAGTTAGAAGAATCTAAAAATTGCGCCCAACGGATGGCAAAATTTTAAAATTGTTAATTTCGCTATTTACTAATCTCATGCATATGTAAGTATATAAGTAAAGTAAGTATATAAATAATTTGTAAAATAATAAAAGAAAGCATTTATTGTATTCAAATATACTTTTTTAAACACCTAATTCATTTATATATTAATTTCCTTAAAGTTATTCTAAATATGTTTCATATAAATCAATGTAGAATGAATTCTTTTACAGCTAATAAAAATTCTCATGGGCTTATTCATCATCTTCTGCATTTTACAATATTTCTTTTCTATTATTTTAATAGTTTTGAAGTATATTGTGCGTCCCGTTGTGACTTTTTATGAGTTTTTTTTTATACCTTATACTGAATTTCAAGATAACAAAAACATTTCTGAATAAAACATTCTTGGAACTTGTTGATGGTGTCAAACACCTTCAAGATGTTTTTGTTATTTGTGTATTAAATTGCGTAGCATGCATTTTCAAGATAGAAATATCATATTTATGAATAGAAAGAAAACAAAGCCTGTAACTTCTCGTAACGAGTTACGACATTTACAGGTAACCGCTGTAAAGAATTACAGTTTCGTCAGAGACGCTCTATATAGGCTCTCATAGGAGAACAGTATTTCACTTACTGGTACATTAAGCTAATGTGCACTTATACAGAAAATAGATTCATTCAGTTTTGTCGGTTACATAAACACTGGGCCGGACTTCGGCGCATGCGCTTAAGTGCATATAATTCATAGCTACTTTCACTTTCAGTTTCGCTTTCGCCTTCGATCTTCGATCGTCTGTTATGATCGCTACCACTTCCGCTATGATGAACAGGGAATGCATGAAGACGGCGGCAAGTTTAATCTAAACAGTGACACGTTCTCTATGCAGTTGACATTTGTACTTGATTTACGAAGAGAATTTAACATAAGACTTCGCTATAACCAAGTTAGGTTGCTTAGGAATGAGCAATATAATACGATTTTCTATTAATGTTAATATTCCCGTAATCTAGTTACGTAGTGACAGGCGTACATAGATAAATGTACATATATGCACATTAATATATAAAGTCTTTTATGCGTGTGTGTATCCAGTAGCACTACTAATATGATGTGTTTAACATTCTAAACATGCATATATTTTTTCTTTTCCAAGCAACGATCTTCTGCTACATAAGTATAGCATTTTTGTGCAAACATATACGTTTAACATCTATCTATCTATCTATCTATCTATCTATCTATCTATCTATCTATCTATCTATCTTTGATCCTTTCTATTTTCTATCTCTGTCTAGTTTCTATCTATCTATCTCTGTCTAGTTTCTATCTATCTATCTATCTATCTATCTATCTATCTATCTATCTATTTAAATCTTTTGATATATGTCTATGTGTAAAACTCTTTCTGATATTTTATCTATCTATCTATCTATCTATCTATCTATCTATCTATCTATCTATCTATCTATCTATCTATCTATGTGCGTGCATGTGTATGTAACGAATGATTTAAGACGAAGGATAAAGTGTTGCAATTAAGCGTTTGATTAATTTTTCTAATGTATTTTTATTAGCGTTTTTTTTGGTAAACATAACTAGTATAAATACTGCCGAATACACATAGAAATATATTCAGTTATATTGTTTTTGTATGAGTGTTATCTTGTCTGGACATAAAGTGTGTGAAAACTGTAGAAATGTTCTCTATATCCAAGATATTTCGTCATTATGAAGGACTAGCAGTATAGCTCGGCGTTGCTCTTGTGTAATGAAAGCTTTAAAACTAATCCATGGTCCTGGAGTTCAGACTCTTTGGACGTTGACACGAAAGACTAAAAAGCAATAGTTGTTTCCAGTTAAAGCGAACAGTAGACTGAAAGAAAAATGAATGGATGTAAGTCAAATTTTAATTTCCTGGTATCGATATCAAATTTTCTGCACTATTCTAAGAGCTGCAACCTTGAAACTTTTGAATATTGTCTCTTATGCCTTTGTCTATAAGTGTATCAAATTTGATTAAAATCGGACCACTCCTTCTGTAACCCGATGTTTTCGATTATCGATTTTCGATAATTATCGGGGGTACCTCGACACAAAACCTAGCTGTGTAAATTTTGAAGAAAATCGGTTCAGCCGTTTGGGAATCTATAGGTAACGAATACACACACACACACACACACACACACACACACACACACACACACACACACACACACACAAAGTTCCATTTATAAATAAGTTTAGATTTTGATGATTTTAAAATTTTTTTATCTGAATATGTATGCTTTTATATATCTGTATCTCTAGTGATGGGAAAGTTGGGTTTTTTTTTTCAAACATGACCAGTACATTGTGGCCGTGTTGATTGTTGATATTATTGATTGTTGGTGTTTTCTTTTTATTATTGTTTCATTATTTTAACCGTTTTCTACATGTGAATGATTCTACTATATTTGATAGGTTTCTGTGGTTGTTTAAGTGGGTCAAATTGAACTATAGTCAAATTAGCTGTGTAATATTTGTGTTTTTTTATAGGCCTATAGTTGTATGTCCAATATATTTTTTCTATAATCGTCCCAGTCCAAGCAAATCAGAATTGCCACTGGTGCACAGGAGGTTACTTAATAGGAGAGTGAAGAGAGAGAAAAGGTCACAGTAGGTGTACCCGTTTCGCCCATTCCACGACGAATGGGTGAAACGGGTACATAGGTGTAAAGAGATCTGCCCGAGAGCTAAGTGTAAAGTGAGAAGGAGGATGGGAATCAAGGGAATAAGAAATGACAGTTGATGTTTTAAACTCTTGGAGATTGTAGCTATCAGGAAAACAAGAATACGGAAGGAAGTTCCATAGGCGGGAGGCGCTAGATAAAAGCTGATATAGTAGAAGTTGTGGTGACGCTTGATTGTTTTCACACTAAAAGTGTAGGAACCTTGTTGCCAGTAGTTCGAGTCAATTCGCGTAGAGGGGGCGCCAAAGAGCGATGCTCGTCGAAGCAGACTCCGTGAAAGTATTGTGAAAGAGACAGAGATTAGCCACATCTCCTCGGTGAGAAAGAAACTGGAGTCGGGCTGCCAGGTTAATATCGATTACATTGCAGATTCTATTATAGATCTTTTCGAGAACCTTAAGGTGAACAGCAGAGGTATCCGACCAGATATGATAGTATTCAATGCACTGACTGATGGTATATTTATAAATGTGCATGAGAGATTCAGAAAAGAAGTACTTCCTGGCCTGACACAGGGACAAGACTTTCTTAACAGTAGATTTAGCTATTAATTCAATCTAGTCATTCCACTTAATGTTAGCTGAGATAGTGAGACCTAGGAGTGGTAGTGTATTGCTCTCCGGGTGTTTAGCATGATCCATACTCATGGTTGGTAGGAAAGATTTTTTATAGGCGTTAAAGGATAAAAGCTTCGTTTTACAAGCATTAAAGTTTACGAGCCATTCTTTACTCCAGTCTACCACTGGCTGGCGCTCTCTTTTGAGAGCAGCAGCAAGGTCTGTTATGTCTGCATCGACAGATTTCTTAGCAGGGCGGAATTAAACGGTGCTATCTTCAGCGTAGATGCCTACTTGGGATTTAATTACATCAGGGTGATCGTTGATGAAAATAAGAAAAAGCGTAAGTCCTAGGAACACCCACGTTCGTATGATAGAATCTGGAAGCGTACACGTTCAATGCGACATTCACTACGCAATTCGATAGGAATGATTTGATTAAGTCAATTAAACGTCCGGATATACCATAGCCTTGTAGTTTGCGCAGACCATGTCAAATGCTTCGGAGATATTCAGGGTAACAGCTCGAGCTTCGGCTTTCTTATTTAGAGCCTGGTATTTGTACTCAGTGATGGTAGTTAGCATGTCAGTGATAGACCTGCCAAAACGGAAGCCATACTGCATGTCGGAGAAGAGGCAGTGGTCTATGAGATACTGAACCACTTCAGCATTGATGATGCCCCCCCGCCAAAAAAAAAAAATCGGTAGTAGGCTGATAGGACAATAACTGGATGGGTCTGAGTGTTCTTAAAAGCAGAAACCACAGATGAGGACTTCCAGCAAGCAGAAAAGCAAAACTAGGGAGATAGTAGTTGTAGAGGACAGAAGAGAGTTCGGGGGCACATTTCTTAAAGACAATGACATCCGCTCACCTTATGGGGCTCAATTTTTGAAATTATTTTAGAGACCAATGTGGGGGTAATGTAAACGTCCTTCAGTTAAGCATCAGTTCTATGTGGGAAGTAGGGTGCAGATATTCCAGACAAAGTGAAGAATTGGAGGATAATTTGCAGGAAAAGCACTAAGCTTTGTCTGCAGTAGTTGTGAGGACCTCATATTTATTGCTAAATTTATTGCTAAATAGTTTGTTACTATTTAGCACACTTTTGAAGATACGCCAGTAGTCATTTGTGTCAAACTTGCCTGATGCTATACGTTGCTTTACTCTGTCGGCAAACAGTCATTGAGGATCCTCTTACAGTCATTGCGAGCAGAGGCAAATAGAAGCCTGTTATGGTCAGACTCGGAGCTTCGATAAAGCCGGAAATATTGTTTTCTGTGGGCTATGGCGGTCAAACAGGTAGGGGAGGACCAGGAGGCGAATGGGGTTTAAGGTAGAACCGCCTGTCTCGGATGAAAGCATCATTGTCAGCTTTCATCCAGGAGGAGACCTTAAAAGCACAGTCTACAACGGAGAGACTAAACACTTTCTTTAAAAGGACGTCGCACGAAAAAATCTGGTAGAGCCTCTCAATTCGCCCTTTGATAGCAGTAAGAGATTCTATTCGTCAAAGGTTCCTTGAGGAAAGGGAAGTAGAGAGATACTAACAGTAAGCAAAGCGTGATCAGAGTTGCTAAGAGGGCAAAACTGCATCGCGAGGGAAGCGTCAGGGATAGAAGTGAAGAAGAGATATAGCAAAGTGGCTTGTTCTTCACGCGTACTAAGGAAACATGTAGGGAAGTCTACCACTTGCATCAGAGACTGAGTGATCGCAAGGTTTAGGGTGTGGATGTCAGCAAGACCAGTAACAGAGGTTCCATCCAATTGGCATGGTTGGCATTGAATCCACCAAACACAAATATGTTGGTGAACGGGTGCGAGGCGATGGCTTTTTAAATATTATCAGATATACTGTCCAGCAAATAACAGTCGGGAGAAGAAGGGGAGTGATGGAGAAAGAAAAGATAGCTGAGTTTAGTAGAACGAGACAAAGGCATATGTATAGTTCGTCAGGAGATTCAAGAGGAACCTTCCTAGCTAGATGGAGATGTTTGCTGACATAGCCTCCCAGGCCATGCATATGGACGCTGAAGTCCTTCTTAAAGAGAGGAAAGTAATCTCAGATCGAGAAATCAGAGAAAGGGATTGAGCGATTCATGTTAGTTTCAGAGAAAGCTAGGATGTCTGGAGACATTTCGTGGAGGAAAGCTTCCACACTGCACAAGTTGGTACGAATAGCACGGATGTTAATGAAAGAAATGTTGAGGGGTTTAGGTGATCTTTGTGGGGCTGGTTTCGTATTATATTGGTTGTTGTGTGCATTCATAGTTATTTTTTATAAGGAAAATCCTCGGTTAATCGTAGAAAACGTTTATCAACTATGACATCCGTTGGAAGGAAACTGACGCACACTGCAGCATAGTGTGAACTCAAGGTCACCCACAGGAGGAACTTGTTGAGACACCTATCTTTACACACCATGGTACTAAAAAAACCCGATATTATGCAACTTTTGATGAGAGCAGCCGTTCAAGACACTACGCAAGCTATAGGACTCCTAATTACCAGTCGGAAGCTGCAACCAGAAAACTGCCAACCCGTTACCCTCAGTATAAAAATCCCTTACCACTGTCCAAGAACATCGTAGAAAAGTTCCAAATACTCTACTACTGAAGCCTAAGTAGAGATAAAAAGAGTGAGCCGGGAACCCCTCCCAGAACAGGAAACAAGAGATGAGCCCCTAACCCTAATCAATAGAAGGGGGTGGAGTATGAAACGGGCGATAGTAATGTTTACCTACTCCAATTTAAAAAATAAGTAAATACATAATAGAATAAAATAAAGGCTTTGGGTGTGAATATTGTTTTTCCTTCATATTAAGTTTAGAATTAGTGAGACGCTCGGGGTACTACGATTCCGAGAATTGCCATTCCCGGTATGATAATAGTGAATTGTATACGAGATAGGTAGGGTAATGGGAGAGAAAATGAAATCATTAAGTAATTACTTAGTATAAATTCAGTTAACCTTTCATTGAAATAATTTCGTGGTCAACAGATAATTAAACATGGCGAAGGAATCAAATTCTAAAAGATTCGTACATTTAAACAGAAAATACTCAAGATAAGAATTTTTTTCTGAGAAAACGTTTTTTAGAAAACAAAACAAAACAAAAAAAAACACTACAGAAAATAGAGGAAGAAGCACATAGGTGAAATTATCAAAATGTCTAGTCGGATTTGAATAGGCGAAAAAAGGGCAAATCCCCGAACAGAATTACTTTACTGCATTGTCAGTTGAAAATATAGATATTTTAGTGCTAATGTTCCTTGCGATCTACAGGAGGCTTTCTAATAACATTAGTAGTGTAAAAAAAGTTTAACATAATTTTTTACCTTGACAATGGTCGGGGAAAATTTCACACACACACACACACACACACACACACACACACACACACACACACACACACACACACAACAGCTACAAGTTGGTCCTTACTCACAGAATCGGGAGTCAGTACATGAAGAGAGAATTGAACATGGCGAAGAAACCAAATTCTAAAAGATTAGTGCATTTAAACAAGAATTACCCAAGATAAGAAAATGTTTTTCTTAAAGAGAACTTAAAAAAACCTTAACACTCGCCCGTGAAGGAACAACATCAGGAACAGGTGTCTCTGGACCGTTACCCTGCGACTGTAATTACGTTGGAGACCTGGAACCTCAGGACGCTCAAAAACTCTGGTTTTTCATAAATTATGTTTGAACAAGAAAGCATTTTTTAAAAATACGTAATTTCTTAAATAATATTGGTCATCTGTAATTTGGATCTTGCAGGTAAGTTGCTACTAGAATGCAAAGGTTTACAGAAAAAACGAGAAAGAGAGAGAAAGAGAGAGAGAGATAGAGAGAGAGGGAGAGAAAGACACACAACACACATAGGCACACATAAAAGCTAACTTTGTGCATGTAGTTTTTTCTGCAACAATTTTTAATATATGTTTTTTCTTTAACGTCTTTTTACAGCATCAACATATTCATGCGTAAACATTCATTATTTCATGTATGCCTTTGTTACAAGTATTTATAGGCATGCAACCGAAATTGACATTCGATTTCTGCAATGCACGAAATCTGTCTGAAACATATCCAACCAATTTGAATATGGTTTCGTGGTCTTGATTTGATTGTGCTTCGCATTCAGGAACTGTAAGCTTTGACTCCTGTTTCACAAAGCTAAAATATCGTTTTAACGTTATTGACGACCTTACGTAGAACGTGACAAGACACCTGATATTGAGCTCACATTGGTTATATAGGTGAATTCACAAAGGAAGTAACTTCAAAAGGATAAAAACTCTACTGCCCAAAGCAGGCCATTTTAAGATCTTAAATGATTGATTGTTTTTTGGATAGTTTGTTTAATAACAAGACATTAGTATTGTTTTCCGTCAAAATTTAATGACATTTAATTTATTTTTACAAACTAATAAATATATCGATACATAATTTAATGGGAATATCATAAAGTATTATAATCTGGAAATATATTGAATAAAAAATATTACATAGTTTTAATCCTGCAAGAAAATGCACTCGGAAGTAAGACATTTGTTATCATATTTCGATAATAATTATTGATAAAAATTGGTGTTTATTGCATTTATTTGTTTCGGGAATAATTAAATCCTGGTGATTTCTTTTTAGATTCTAGGCCTTTACTTATTTAAGGAGTTTGTAAATATTTATCTATCTAAACTTATTTATAAATGGAACTCTTTCTGTGTACGTGTGTGTGTCTGTGTGTGTGTCCGTTACCTATAGACTCCGAAACGGCTGAACCTATTTTCTGGAAAATTTACACAGTTTTACTATAAGAGTCTGCGACTGTTCTTAGCTAGGTTTTGTGTCGCGGTACCCCCGATAAATATCGAAAATCGATAATCGAAAAAATCGGGTTATAGAAGGAGTGGTCCGATTTTAATCAAATTTGATACACTCATAAACAAAGACATAAGAAACGATATTCAGAAGTTTCCAAGTTGCAGTTCTTACAATAGTGCAGAACATTGATAATATATATATATATAAAAGGCAAGATGTTTGTGTGTGTGTCTGTTTATCTGTCTGTATATCCTTTATAGAAATCCACACTTTTTATCCGATTCTCACCAAACTTCACACAAATATTCTTCAGACTGTGTCTGAGCTCAAGGACCATGGATTAGTTTTAAAGCTTTCATTACACCCGAGCAACGCCGGGTTATACTAGTTATTTATATTTGAAGCTTATATATTTGTTTCGGGAAAAAGTAAATATCGTTTATATATGAGTATCTTCGTATTTATTTGTTTCGGGAATAGGCAAATGTTGATGTTGATAGTTTATGTTTCTAAGCATTTTTTTAGTCAAGCAATAAGTAATATAATATTGATGTTTTATATGTGAGTCTCTCACCCTTTACTTGTTTCGAGAATAGGTAAATAGTGGTGTTTAATATTTTAGCGTTTAACTATAGAGTGTTCCATTAAGACGAATCAAATTTAGCAGTAAATAAGACAGTGTTACAGGTAAAATTTTATTGATTGCACTATTAGATCATGTTATTTCAGTCATGGCAATTATGTGTAAAAAATAATATGGAGCAAATGTCCGCCAAGTCCTCTGTGGCACACCACTACTCGATGGTAATAGTTTTTGATGACGTCTCTGTATAGTTGAACCTCGATCTCACTAATTTTTCATATTATCTCATCATATAGCTGTTGAATTTTTGATGGTTTGTTGGCATGTTACTTTTGAGATGACCCCCAAAAGAAGAAATTTAAAGGGGACAAGTTGCATGATCGTTGAGGTCAATTTATTTCATTTCGAGAGATGATGCGACCTGGGAACTTCTCATTCAATAATACCATTGTTGCATTGACTGTGTTGCATGTTGCACCGTCCTGTTGTGATAACAAAACTTCCACATCGATAGCATTCAATTCAGGCCATAATTGCCATGACGTAAATAAAAAGATCCAATAATGAAATCAATAAAATTTCACCAATAACACTGTTTTATTTACTGCTAACTTTGACCCGTCTTAACTGAATTGTCTATATTTAGTTGACTCGGGAATTACTTTCTTTAAATGACATGTCAGATACTGAAATTGCTAGAAGAATTCTTGCAGTTACTTTTTGCGGTAGTCTCTTGTCAACCACAGCTATAGATTTTTTTTATCGTATCACCCAGAGTAAGGCGGTAATGCCACTGATGTGCAGGGGGCTACGTAATAGTGAAAAGATCGGAACAGAGAAAGCCGGAAACCACATCCTAAACAGGGAACAAGGGACAAGCCTCTTAAGCTGTTCAATTGACGTGGGTGGAGTGTGAACCGAGCGATGGTTTAGTCTATCTACTCCAATTGGAAAAAAGTGAGAACATTGGAAAAGAGAAAACCGGAAACCGCATCCTAAACAGGAAACAAGGGATGAGCCTCTACACCTGTTCAATAGACGTGGGTCGAGTGTGAACCGGGCGATAGTTTAGTCTATCTACTCCAATTGAAAAAAAAAGTGAATGAAAAGATTATAAAAGAGAAAGCCGGAAACCACATCCTAAACAGGGAACACTGGATGAGCCTCTACACCTGTTCAATAGACGTGGGTGGAGTGTGAACCGGGCGATAGTTTAGTCTATCTACTCCAATTGAAAAAAAAAAGTGAATGAAAAGATTATAAAAGAGAAAGCGGGAAACCACATCCTAAACAGGGAACACTGGATGAGCCTCTACACCAGTTCAATAGACGTGGGTGGAGTGTGAACCGGGCGATAGTTTAGTCTACTCCAATTGAAAAAAAAAGGAAAAGTGAATGAACAGATTGGAAAAGAAAAACCGGAAACCACATCCTAAACAGGGAACAAGGGATGAGCATCTACACCTGTTCAATAGACGTGGGTGGAATGTGAACCGGGCGATAGTTTAGTCTATCATTATGTTTGGAGAAGATGGGATTTTCCAAAGTTTTTTTTTATTCGAGTTTTTATTCCAAATAGTTATTCATCACACCATTGACATCTTCACACGAGAATGATAGGTTCTATTGGTGCTTTATATTCGAGTCTCTAAGTATAGGCAATTTTTTTCTTTGACCTTCTATTTCGTTCTTTTTGTTTCAATAAAGTTATATATAATAAATATATGTTGTTAATATTTGAGTCGCCATACATGATACAAGCTTGAGCGATCATGTCTCTTTCGAAACTTGACTGACTTGACAGAAGATTTTCCCGCAGTAGAGTGCCATTACTTTCTGCGATAGACTGGTTGCCAACTAAGACTATAAAACCAATTCTGTCCTGCTATTTAACCCATAGATGGAGGGAGAAGCGACGGGTTAATAGTTTCCCAAAAGTGTTTACGCGTAAGTTAATGCAACGAATTCAATCTGACTGAGAAGACTTTTAACAAAAACATTCTTGTAATGTTTAATGTTCGTGACTATGTCTTAACATGTTTAGAAATGTTTGTTATAATTCCAAAGCAATCCTCCAGTTTTCATCAGCTGCAAACTTCTGACAATTTAACAATTTAAAACAGACATATGAATAGCTTAGTTACACGATATGTGTTGTCTTTCAGAAGGTGGTCGCTTTGTAGTAACGATCAAAGATAAGTGAACTCTCATCATATATCGTTTGAATAGAATATTCTATTCACTTGACAAATACGTTTATATAACTATTTCTGAAGGTTGATATTCATAAGTTGCCAGACACTTGCTGAAATCTTTGCTATATAATAGAGGAAGCACGTGAATAAGAATGTAACCCTTAGTGCATAGGCCAAAGAGTTATATTTTTGAGAAAACATATGTGTCATCTTCTTCTAGTGTCATGTCACTTCAGAACGTTAGCGATCATGTCTCTCCTCAATTCTCTGTCATTTGTAGTTCGTAATAAATTTTGTCTTTTTGTTATTTCTCCTAAATCCTGTTCCGCCATCCATTTACACAAACAAATTAATCGTGTTATGCCCTGTCTTCCTCTGTCTCTTCTGCCTTCTAACTGTCCTGTCATGATCAAAATTTTCAATCCCTTTTCCTCATGATGTACGCTAGAAATATTAACTGTCTCTTACTGGTGTTTAGTATAATTATTATTTATTTTCAGTAAAACTTCGTTATTGCTTATATGTTCGGCCAGATTTATTCTTAGCATGCTTCTGTAGAACCACAGCAATTATGAGTAGTGAAGTAAAATATATTTGTATATATATCTATACTAACAGTATATCCCGGCGTTGCTGTGTGTAATAAAAGCTTGGAAACTAATCTATGGTCCTGGAGCTCAGACTCAGCGTAAAGAATATTTGTGTGAAGTTTGGTGAGAATCAGATAAAAATTATGGATTTGTATAAAGGACATATAGACAGATAAACAGACACACACACAAACATCTTGCCTTTTATATATATATATATATATATATATATATATATATTATAGATTTTCTGCACTATTGTAAGAACTGCAACTTTGAAACTTCTGAATATTGTTTCTCATGTTGTTGTCTATGAGTGTATCAAATTTGATCAAAATCGGACCACTCCTTCTATAACCCGATTTTTTTGATTATCGATTTTCGATATTTATCGGGGGTACCGCGACACAAAACCTAGCTAAGAACAGTCGCAGACTCTTATAGTAAAACTGTGTAAATTTTCCAGAAAATAGGTTCAGCCGTTTTGGAGTCTATAGGTAACGGACACACACACACACACACACACACACACACACACACACACACACACACGCACACACGGACAAAGTTCCATTTATAAATAAGTTTAGATAGATTTAGATATGAAGAAACAGAATGTAGTAATAGTACAAAGTTGTTTCTCTATCTGGCATATGCAATTTGCGAATCCTGAAATTAACGAATTGTGAGCGAGATAGATTTTCTTCTTTGCAGCATCCCCTCAGGACTTTGGTGATCTTTTTACGGCGTAGTTTTCTGTCTTTTGTAGTTCCTACTAACGATTGTATTTTTGGTATCTCCTTCAAACCATGCTAGGCAATGAATTTGATCAAAATTACCAGGAAATTTCAACTTCCTAATGTTAAGTATAAATATCATTTTTACCATTGATCGTTGCTCACATATTCGGCCCATGTTATACTCAGCATCCTTCTGTAGAGCAAATTTCTGTTGCTACTAGTCTTTTTGTCATCTGTGAGAAGATTGTTCAGAATTCACTGCTATATAGAAGGACCGATACAACATAATAGTTCAGTAGTCTTTTCTTTGATTTTGGCGATATTTTTCTGTTTTTAAATACTTTTCTCGGAGTTTGAAAGACATCTTTCGCTATCCCAATGCACGCTCGAATTTCCGTGTCGTCCTTTCCGTCCTCTGTTAACACGTTTCCCAGATATCTGCGCTATTTTGAATTTCTGTATCTCCACTCAGTAATTTACATGCTGAATTTAAATAATTTTGTATAATTGATTTGAATAATAAAAAACAATTCAGTCAACCAATTTTCATTTAATTTTATCTATAAAACTGTTTTCTTCTAAAAGATTTACATATGTAAATATGTAAATATTCAACATTTTTATTCAGTTAGCGGCACTGGGGTTAAGACTACCTTCCATCTGATAATTGTGGTTCATGGTGGCATTCAATACAGAATAATGCAATGGCATACCAGTTTCTTTTGGACTGGAGATGTTGATGTTACTCAGTCTCCCTTCTCAGAGGAGGATTTGTTTTTGAAGTTACATTCTTCTAGGCAGAAGGCAGGACCTACAATGGATAAATCTTTGTTTTGTTCCCCGAAGGCCTTTTCTCCTTTCCAAAACATCCTTAATTCTTTGCAAACGTATATGCTGAACTCAAATCGATAATTGTTTATAGAAGAAACGTACTTTTTTTCATGTTATCGACCAGAAATAAATCGGACTATATCTCACCCCTTTCCACCGTTCTCATATCTGATTAACCGCTGAATGATTTCAGACGTAGAATACTGAATTTCGTTCTATTTACTCCCTTTTTAGCAATTACTCAGCGATTTGTTGGGTTTTGGAACTCATTTTCCGCGTATTAATCGCAAAATTGGAGTAAAAAACCGAAAAATCGGAAATCTACCCGTGAAGTCAGTCTGCAGTGAATAACATTTTCTAACCGTGGTTAGAGTGTGAGATAAACAGCGACAAGAAGTTCCACATTTTTCTTCTCGATAAAACGAAAAAAAGGTAGGTTTCTTCAATAAACAATTATCGATTTGCGTTCAGCATATAAATTTGCGTGGAAATAGGGATGTTTTGGAAAGATTTGAAGGGTTAAATGCCTTCGGGGAACAAAACAAAAATTTACCCTACAATGCAGCAGTTGGCTTAACTTCAGAGTTTCCTCCTCTTAGACTGCTTGCCATCCAAGGCTTCTTCTTTTATGTATCATGTCCTTTCGGAATGTACGCGATCATGGCTTTCCACATCTTCCTGTGCCTGGTAGCTCTTAGCACGCTTTTTTCTGTTGCACCATGCAATCCTCGTTCCGTCACCCACCTGATCAGGTTCTTCAAATATGTTATCCACTGCTTTCCTCTGTCTCTTTTTCCTTCTATCTGGCCTGTTAGTAATATGTTCTCCAATCACTCCTTCCTCATTGCATGTCCCACGAACTTTAGTTATCTCTTCCTGATGCTCAGTATTAATTTCCTTTTCGTCGCCATCTTTTCCAAAACCTCGCCATTGCTCACATTGTCGCTCCATGATATCCGGAGCATCCTTCTGTAGAACCACATTTCAGCTACTTCAAGTTTTTTCTTCATCTTCGAAGATATTGTCCAACATTCACTGAAGTTTATATGACCAAATTTACTCTGCTGTCTAACCCACATATTATGGGAGAAGAGAGAGATTCATACCTTTCCCAATGGTATGGTACGTAAGGGAAGAAAAAGAATTCGAAATCGGCTTTCCGATTACTCAATTCGAACCGATAAGCATTACTCCAACTTGCCTCTTAATTAGTTATATACAGGTAAATGTAATTAATTATTGATATACAGGTAAAACGAGCAACAGGTGTAGAACAAGAGCAGGAAATCTAATGAGGTTGGATACTTTCAAATTTTCTGATATTTATCTTAAAGGAATACCTTAATATTATGGGAGTGCACAATTATACTAAGCTTAGTAAATGAAAAGGTCACCATGCACTAAAGCCCACAAATATTTCCCGAGAGTTATCGAGTTAACTGTTATGATTGAGTAAAGAAGCCAAAAGGCTAAATATATGTAGAATAGAATAATCTAACGTCTGTTTCTTATTTTAAAATCTACAATGCAAATTACTTCCTAAATAGAATAATAGAATGAAATGTATTCTCCTATTCATATATATATATATATATATATATATATATATATATATATATATATAAATTTTCAATATTCAAAATTGTTGAATGATCATTTCGACATGAAATCCCTAAGAGAGATTTCTCATCTCATCAGCAACAGTACCTATTTCATAAAAAGCTTTTTGAAATAGGTACTATTGCTGATAAGATGAGAAATCTCTCTTAGGGATTTCATGTCGAAATGATGATTCAACAATTTTGAATATTGAAAATATATTTTATTTTATATTAGCCCTGTAATTTTAATTACATTGAGTTTAATTTCATTGAGTGTATCATTTTTTAATATTAAAAATTAATATTAATTAGGATCAGGTTTTGGAAATTACCTTCCTACCTTCCTACTTTTCCGTTTGGAGTAAAGTATTTTAATATATATATATATAGTGGCCGAGTAATTAGAACATTTGCTTTCTCACCGCGAAGCCAGGGTTTGAATCCCGCCATTGTCGATTTGTTAGGAAGATGATTTCTTGATAGCTTTGGTCTGGACGAGGTGATTCCAGCGTGCGACACATTTGGAAAGTGCCTGAAAACCATACCACGAGTTGACCCAAGCTTGTGAGTGAAACTGGGTAGAAGCATGACTGGCAACAGGATTCTACATCATGTCACACAGGCAGGGGTACCCAGTCATGCTGGTCAGGCAATTTCTGCAACCACATCACCCTTACATCTCGCCAGCTAACTCCCCAAATTGCAACACTGCAATGTGTTGGGCGCAGTTTAGCGAGAGATCAACAGAGCTTCTTGTAACGCTAAACCTGGTGACCGCAAGGATAATTGTACCATTCACCAACTTAAACAAGTTAGCCCAACCATCGACGGCTCTTTAAGGAGCCGTCGATGGTTGGGCTAACTTGAAGTTACAAGTCACCATGACTGAGGGATTGAGCATCATGTCTTTGTTCAAACTGTTATTCATACTAGCTAACGCGCTTCCTCATAGAAACTGAAACTAAGGGCTTCTCAGAATAAATTCAATATAACACACAGGTGGGCTCTGTGGGTGTTGAACAAACACAAATGTACCTTAGTAGGCTTCTACAATGGGGATTACCTAGCTGCTCCAGTAAACGAGTGTCCTCGAATACGAATGGCTAACCATTATATATATATGTATGTGTGTGTGTATGTGTGCTTGTATGTGCGTCTATATATATATATATATATATATATATATATATATATATAATTATATAAAATAATAAGAAGGATTATATAGAGTCAAAATTAATGGGTATGACAATTGTTTAAAAGAACATATAGAAACAAAAAAGGCATGTGTAATTACCATCAGAAAGAGGAAGTTAAATTTACTAGGACATATTATGAGGAAAGGAAGCTTGGAAAATTTGATAATCACAGGACAGATTGGACGCAAGAGAGACAGAAGAAAATAGAACATAACTTACCTATGAAAACTGAGTAAATATATGGAATGAAGATTTAGGAGCGTTACCAAAATAAAAAATTAAGTAAAAGCTACAAAGACCTGGGGACTGTGCAGAGACATGTTCACCAACGTCTTGAAGGGAGACGGTACACACAACAAACAAGAGAAAGAGAAGGAAGTGGTTGTAAGCATAATGCTTGTTATCAATTTAGGGCATTATACAGATAGAGCACTAGTAATCATAATAATGAAATCATATCCAAATTTCCATCAAGGTACTATCGTATTTCGCTTTACTTACATTTCCCATATATATATATATATATATATATATATATATATATATATATATTAGTCGTTTAACCCCAAGCAAGGCAATAACGCCACTGATGTCCAGGGGGGCTACATAAGAGTAAAAGTTTAGATAGGAGGAGAGTAAAGAGAAAGAAGAACCAGTTACAAAGGAGCAAGAAATGGATGGGAATACCGGTGTGATGACCGCTGCAAAAGTAAACAGAAAGGAAAAGATATACAGAGTGATGTAGAAAGAACTAGAGTCAAGTGGTTAAGAGATGGGTATTGACATTGCATTTAAATTCCTGGAGATTGTAGCTGTCAGAAAAGCAAGAAGATAGAAGAGAGTTCCACAGACAGGAAGTGCGAGTAAAAAGCTGCTGGAGTAGAATTGACGTCTGATGTGTGTGTGTGTGTGTGTGTGTGTGTGTGTGTGTGTGTGTGTGTGTGTGTAATATACGTACAGTATTCGATGACTAGATTCTAGTCTAAATTACACGCAAACATCTACTATAAATAACGTTTGTAGTTATAATAACTGATGTCGATTTAAAATACTCGCTAATGCCTACATGCGTTGGTACGATAGATAAACTGCCATCTAAATTGCGCAAAAAAGAAAATTATATTGACATCTCATTTTCAGGAATATATTTACCAGAATTACACAAAAGTTTCCTGAAATACCAAAGAATAAATTTATTAAATAAAATCGCTATCGGCTTCAATCATGACCTCTAGACAGCTTGCAACTTTTCTAGACGGTCTTCTTGTTTAAGTTGGTGAATAGTACAATTATCCTTGCGGTCACCATGTTTAGCGTTACAAGAAGTTCTTTTGATCTCTTGCTAAACTGCGCCCCACACATTGCAGTGTTGCAACTTGGGGAGTTAGGTGGCGTGATGTAAGGGTTGATAGGTTGTAGAAATTGACTGACCGGCATGACTTGATACCCATGCCTGCGTGACATAGTGTAAAATCCTGTTGCCAGTCATAGGGATTTTCAGCAGTCACCCTCTTGACCTAAGGCAGCACTACCTCTTTAAGGCACTTGATGTAGGCTTCAATATTGAATCAAGAGTTCTTTTATTATAAAAATGATCAGTGTGTGTTTTCCGAACTGCTGTACCTTGGTAATCACCATTAGACTCATCCAAATCCTTCCGAAATCTGTTCCCCATCTTTAGATTGATACCTAAACACACTGAAAGTTTCGAATTGGATCTTCTGTCGCGAGTTTCAAGCAGTTGAGCATGCCGTTTCCAAATGAAACGGAGTGAATTGTTCCGATGTTTTTCTTTTAGACTTTGCGTAGCTGACCCCACTTTACTGTGCAGTCGACAAAATCAAGAACAAACAACGCGCATGCGTGAAATGAAAAATCTAAAATGAACAGAACTTAACAGATACACCCTGTATGTATGTATGTACGTGTGCATATGCGTAAGTAAAGGGAAAAAAGGAGCGAGTAAGAAAGAAATAAACAGATAGACAAGTCATTATTTTATGTATTAAAAAGAAGAAACCAGTAATTTATTGGACACTATCGAGCAACCAAATATTTCCATCCTTTATTTGATGAAAGAATCAGCCATGATGAATAAAGCTGTCATAAAATGAGGATGTACTGATTGGTTGTTTCTGACACTATGCGGGATCCATATTGCCAATTGCTCGAGAAACAATTATTAAGATACGCGCGGACAATATATAAACCGGGAGCAAGAGAATGATATTTGAAATTACTAAAAACATCGTTCACTAAACATGGCGGTGTATTCGCCTCTTTCTCTTTTACTTCATTACACATTCTTGTCAGACTCTGTCTTTAAATATTAAAAAGGGTTGGATCAATGATACTAATCTGACGCTCTCAATATATACAGACTGTTATATTATTAAATCTGCATTCGACAGAATTATTATGGCAAATGTTGTGTTTCTTCGTTTCAAACGTACTACTAGATTGGCTGACGGCCATATTACGTTGAATAACCGGTTCTCGTCCTGTCACCGAAGTTAAGTAATATCGAGCCTGGTCAGTACTCAGCTGGGTGACTGTTTGGGAATACCAGGTACTGTAAGTGTCTATTTCTTCTTTTAGGATGTGCGTTGTGGTGCAGTGGATATCGGACCAAAACGACAAATCGGGATGCCGAGTTCGAATTCAAGTTGAATTCTTGCATTTACTTACGCAGAAATACTCTTGGGAAAGTTATTTATTCGTCTGATACCTCCAGTTATGGGTTAAATAATATGAGAGATTGGGTTCTATAGACTTGTCTGGCAGTCAGTCTACCGCAGAAAGCAATGGCAACCTATTGCGGGATAATCTTGTGCCAATCAGTCATGTCTTTTTCGAGACATGATCGCCCAAAGCGTGTATTACGTATGGCACTTAACTGACTGACTAGATTAGCAATAAGGTCTCATCATATTACTGTAGAAATTTTGAGATATCGTCGCAAGTTCTATTTTAATTGTTTCTTCCCTCATACCTATTCTTCAAGGTTCTTGCTTTCCCATCAATTACGATATTAAAAAATTTAACTGCAACATAAATCCTGATATATTTCTTGTTCAATTCTGTTCTATTCTTACCGGTATTTCTCATCATTTTTTTTTCTGTTTCTTTCACTCTGTCATTCATCTACAGTAATCTTTTACGTCTTAGTGACTTTATCACATTGTTTGGGATGAAGCGAATTGAAATAAATAATACAAAAAGTATTAATTACTGCTTGCATTAGGCGCCTTTTCGTGGTGCAATGATTAGAAAGTTAATGCCATTAATGACAGATGAATGAATACGTGACACAGGAACCCAAAGATAAATTATAATTGCAAAAGATCCATTTAAAAAACAACAGAAAATATTAAGAAAAAGAAACATGTCGTTAGAAACTAAGAAAAGAGTGCTAAACGTTTTTTAGAATATATTCTGATGAAACTTTATGAGTGTTAGGTAAGTTAATTGTTGCTTTTGTCTATTTCAGTTGCATTCGATATTTTCTGTCAGTGTCGAATTCTCGAAGCATCGTTTCCTCATTAAATACCACAAAAGTTTAAACTGTTTCTGATGTTATACACAAGTGTTAATTGGTTGGTTATTTTGTTTTTATGACACATTAATTTCGGCGGGTCATTTATTGCTAACTAAATGTTATTTATTTATTGCTGGTAATACTTTTTACTTTCAACAAGTTATTATTGTTTTTTTTTTTCATGTAAGTTTTGTGTTTAGTAATACTTTTTCTTTTCGAGTACCAAGATTCATTAGGATTTGTTTTTAAGGGCAGGGTCCACAAGTCCTACCCTGTTATTTAACCCACAACTGGAGGGAAGGAACAGATTAATACCTTTCTCAAGGGTACCAGTGCTTACGTGAATGCAGGGTATTTAACTGGAATTCGAACTCGGCTTACCGATTTCTCTTTCCGAGCCAATATTCACTGAACCACAATGCATATCCATCACTAAACGCTTACAGCACGGGGTATTCCCAAGAGGTTACCCATCTAAGTACTGACCAGGCTCAACGTTGCTTAACTTCGGTGATCAAGCGAGAAGCGGTGTATGCAACGTGATATGGCCGTAAGCCTATACATAAGTGTACTTTTAGTTTGAATTTTCTCTAAAGCTTCTACGTTGCTCACATGTTCAGGGCATTATTTTCTCAACATACTTCAGTAGAACCATATTTTTGTTACTATAATTCTCTTCTTCATCTGTAATGTTTTATTATACGCAGAAACTAAACAAAAGGACTATGTAGTGGCGCTTCCCTCATAGAAAGACATAACACTTCATTTTAACGCATCACTAAATAACCCTCGGGCTTCACATATAGTTGGTGCCACTAAAAAATAGCAGAATATACACATTATATGTATTACTTTGGATGAAAATTGTAAAGGCTCGCATATATTTTAAACATAGAAACCATAAGGAATATGGTTGTTTATTTAAAGAACTAGCGTTGCTCGGGTGTAATGAAAGCTTTAAAACTAATCCATGGTCCTGGAGCTCAGACTCTTTCGACGTTGGCACAAAAGACTAAAAAGCAATAGTTGTTTCCAGTTAAAGCAAAATCGTAGACCGAAAGAAAAATGAATGGATGTAAGTCAAATTTTGATTTCCTGGTATCGATATCAAATAAGTTTTTTTTTCGTCGTAACGTAAACTGAATTTTGAAGGCTAAAAAAATCCTCTGAGTAAATGGTATCATGGCTGAGACTAAGAACTACAATAATACCTACTTAGAGCCAAACCCGAAGCAAAAACTAAAATAAAATGGCTGAAGAAAATATAGATATACAGGCAGATAAACACACACACACACACACACACACACACACACACACACACACACACACACACACACACATCTTGCCTTTTATATATATATATATATATATGATCGATTTTCTGCACTATTGTAAGAACTGCAAACTTGAAACTTCTGAATATTGTTTCTTATGTCTTTGTCTATGAGTGTATCAAATTTGATTAAAATCAGACCACTTCTTCTATAACCCGATTATAAGATAAGAATTCGACACTGACAGAAAATAACACACACACACACACACACACAAACACACAGTGACAAAGTTCCATTTATAAATAAGTTTAAATAAAACTGATATATTTTCATGTATGTTAAGAACATGATTTTTAAATAATGAAATAAAATAATTAAAACATAACAGTTTTTTTAGTATTTATTCTACAGATTCCATGCGTGATGCACGCTTGGACGATCTTGTGTGTTTTTATTTAGTGCCATACTCGGCATAATTTTCTCAGTAAGTGGCCGTTAATCTCTGCAAGAGACTGGTTGACAACCAAGGCTACAAGATTTATCCATCAATCTATTTTAACACATAGCTGAGGGGTGTTGGATTATTTTTTAATCATCTTACCCCAAGCAAAGCGGTACTGCCACTGATGTGCAGGGTGCTACGTAAGAAAGTTTTAAGCAAGAGGAGAGTGAAGAGAAAGACGAACAAGCAACAGGGGGTGGCAGAGAAAGGGCAAGAGAAGGATGTGAACACAGGAGTGAAGACATTTGCGAAGGTGGAGAGAAAGGAAAAGAACAAGATACAGGGGATGATGTAGAAAGGACTGGAGTCAAGTGGATAAGAAATGGGAATTGACATTGCATTTAAATTCTTGGAAGTTGTAGCCATCAGGAAAGCAAGTATATAGTAATGAGTTCCATACACGGGAAGTGCAGGAAAAGAAGCAGTTGGAGTAGATTTATCGTCTGCATTTGGTTGATCTAACTGTAAAAGTGTGGGTCCTTGTTGCGAGTCTGGTTGCACGAGTAAATTCTTGTGGAGGGGGCCCCAGTGAGCTAAGTTTGTCAGAGTAGAAGCCATGAAATTATTTGTAGAAGAGACAGAGGGAAACCACATCCCGCTGGTGAGAAAGTGGTTGGAGTCGAGCAGCCAAGTCGGGACCAATTACATTACAGATTCTTCTTCGTACCCTGTTGAGAACAAACAGCAGGGGCGCCTGACTAGATTCATGCCTTTCCCATGCTAAATTCACACATAAGTAAAAATGACAAACAAAACTAGAATTCGAATATGGCTTTCCGATTTCCCATTCCAAGTCGTTATCAATCACACCTCCCGCATATACAAGCTTACAACACCTGGTACATCCAAGAAACCACCCTCTTTGGAAATCGTCTGACTTCACGTTGCTTAACAATGGTGATCGGGTGACAACCAGTGTTTCAAAGTGATATGCAAAAGTAAAAGTATTATTAAATTTTATTTAAAAAGAAAAGATTACAACCAAAATCTTTGTAAATCTGCTGAAGAGAAACTAATTGGAGTAGATAGACTAATTGGAGTAGATAGACTCAATTGGAGTAGATAGACTTAATTGGAGTAGCTAGATTAAACTATCGCCCGGTTCACACTCCACCCATGTCTATTAAACAGGTGAAGAGGCTCATCCCTTGTTTCCTGTTTAGGATGTGGTTTCCGGTCTTTCTCTTTTCCAGTCTTTTCACTCTTACGTAGACCCCTGCACATCAGTTTTCGCCTTGCTTGGGGTGATATGAATAAAAAAACAAAAACAAAAAAACTAAACACATTAAATAGACTTATTCAACAGTTTCCATCTTTTTTCTTTAATTTGATATACAATTTTATTGAGTTTTTTTTTACCTGCCAATTTTTTAAAGAAGTCTGTCTAATAGAGACCAACAATTTGGCACTCCTGAACGATTGATTAGCTAAGGTGAATACCTTGGCAAAGACTGTTCTGTTCTACTGTTTATAAAGGTCAGATAGTTTTTAGAGAAATTAATATATAATCATTGCATTCCGCCAACAACTCGTAACCTTTTCTACTTGACACGCGTCCTTTATTAAAGTCTTTCACGATCGTCGCCTGAAATTACTTCACACGCATAAACCACTGTCGTACCTTTTTTAAGCCTTTAACCTGAACATTTTAGAAAGGAAATAACTTCACATCAGAATAATTAGCAATTATCAAGGTAATTAAGAGGACATTAATATATAAACGACAATATATTTTTAAGAAATATGCTTACTGTTGATTCTATTGTAATGCAGGCTCAAAAATACATGGAGCACTATTAGGTTTCAAGTTATATCAAAACCAGATAAATAGGATTGCTAAAAAGCCGTAAAAAGGATCGATTCATTCTGTTGGTTTAAAAGTTTTTTTAACACTTTCTGCTATGTATAAAAGATTCGTTAGACACAATATGACGTATTGCTGCCACTGATCTACATTTATGATCTCCCCGACACCATTAGATCCCAAGTTGGCATGTATGCTGACGACACAACAATCTACTCCCGCATCGATCAGAAACCAGGTCTGGACGACAAAGTGAACCTCGCTGCCGCACTTGAAAGGGAACTCCAATCCGTAGTGACCTGGGGTAGGAAATGGTTGGTAAATTTCAATGCCTCCAAAACAAAGCTGTTATCAACTAACCACCATAGACAATCGCATCTACCTCCCATTAGCATGGGACAGGCTAGCCTCCCAGAGAGTAAAATACTACGCCTCCTTGGCCTTACACTCTCGGCGGACCTCAAATGGAATGACTATATTGAATCCATTGCCAAATCTGCTGCTATGAAAGTGGGCTCCCTGTGCAGGGCCCGGAAATTTTTCCCACCTGAATCTATTCTGCACATATACAAATCTACCATCCGCCCGTGTATTGAATATTGCTGCCATATCTGGTCGGGTGCCCCTGTTGCTCTCCTTGGGCTTCTTGACAAAATACAAAGGAGGATCTGTAACGTGGTTGATACTGACTTGGCAGACCGGCTGCAGCCGCTCTCACACCGGCGTGATGTAGCTTCCCCGTGCCTCTTCTACAAGTACTTTCATGGCTTCTGCTGCGATGAGCTTAGATCACTGGTGCCGCCTAAGCACGAATTTACACGAGATACTAGATTAGCAACTAGGTCCCACCCTTTTACAGTTAAACAAATAAGATGTAACCGTAAATTCTACTCCAACAGCTTCTTTTCTCGCGCTTCCCGTCTGTGGAACTCCCTTCCACAAGTCTGCTTTCCCGACAGTTACAATCTCCAGGTGTTTAAATGTAGGGTCAATAGACACCTCCTATCACACTAACTCCCAACTATTCTCACAACACTCTCATCTACCCAACCCTCATTCTCGGTATCCTCACCAGCCTATCACCCACCCTCTGTTATTTCCTATATTTAATCAGCCTTTCTCCACTCTACGTAGCCCCCTGCACAGTAGTGGCAGTGACATGCCTTGCTCGGGGTGAAACGCTTATAAAAAAAAATATATATATCTTGGCTGGAGCTGCTGTGTCTATTCACTCTAGCCTTGATAGAGTTTTAAATCATTTATTTATTCGTTTAAAGCAGTGAGACTCAAAGCGTAGTATGCGTACCATCGCTGGTAGGCGAGCCATCGTCTGCCGGTACGCGGAGATTTTCCAGAAAAGAAAGAAATAATAGTAATACACTATGCCACGAGAGACTGCCAGGATATTTAACTAGTTTTCGTTTTTTGTTCTACATTTTCATTTTAGTTTTATATTATTATGGATACATTGTTCATTTACTCACTCATGTTAAAAGTTATTGCTATCCAACTAACGAATGCGATATAATGAACAGCAAAACAGTGAACTGAATACGCATCAGACTTTTTTCCATACATATCATATATTTTAAATACGTTTTAAATTAATTAAAGTAAATATTTTGTTTTAATGTTTGTTTATTTTTTAGAAGATTAATGCGTTTTATTAAATTCAAATTGCTTACAAAGTAAAATATTAACTTTAAATATTTTTTCTGGATTTTTAAAAATATATACCCTCGAAATCAGTGGCCATAACTAATATATCACAAATATGGTACCGGTCAATGGCACACTGGGAAGACTTGTTACGTCAATGATGACTGCCCTTAGAATGAACAAGATATCATGTCTTTATGGTTATTACAGATAGTCTCAAAATGTCCCTGAAATAGTACATATTTCAACAAAAAAAAATTCGGGGGTTCACAATCCCCACCCCCATCTTACTCAGCTGGATTTTCTTGCTTTGCTTGCCGGTCGCTGTCACACTGAAAAAAAAGAAAACTACCGGTCCGCCACATCAGATAGTTTGAGAAGCACTGGTTTAGAGGATAACTTTTTACACGTTGCAGACAATTTTCCCAC
This sequence comes from Ascarosepion bandense, assembly GCA_037127315.1. Taxonomy (NCBI): domain Eukaryota; kingdom Metazoa; phylum Mollusca; class Cephalopoda; order Sepiida; family Sepiidae; genus Ascarosepion; species Ascarosepion bandense. The sequence goes on from JBBBDQ010000202.1 coordinate 3,155,732, forward strand.
AGATGCGATATTGTTAATATCTTGTGAATTCCATGAGAAATGTTGAGCTCTGTCCATTACTTTCACCTGTTCAAACCTTCACAACAAGAACGCTTCATGCGACATAAATTTTAATTTCCACTGTGCATAAAGAATCTAGACAGGACGTTTCTCTCACGCGGCCTTTGCGGAATAGACTTACGCAGATGTTGCCCTGAACACTACAATATTAATCCCTTTTGAATCAAAAGTCAAGCCTCCTTTTCTTCGTAATCGTCATTTCCTACCGCTTTCACTATCCCTCCATCAGCAACTGTTTCGCATACTTTGAAAACGAATCTTTTCCGCTTCTATGTATACAACTAGCAGAGTAAAGGATTGTTATGGTTTATAAAATGGCGAGTGTTCTAAAAATAGAAAAAGGTAGACATTCAAAATTCAAAATTGGGCGGCAAAATAATAAACCGTTTCTTTTGGTAGGAGTAGGAGTAAGAGTAGGAGTTAGGGACAGTAGTTTTTGTGTAGGAGATTTGAAAAGAGGAGGACGCTAGTCAGTTGACCACTAGAGTCCAGACAGGATAGGCTCGTTTACTACTAGCATCCCACAGTGAAGAGAATTTAGCTAGCTGCCCCTGTATCCGCACAAAATTTAAAGGTTGCAACTTGATGTAAAAACCTAAAGTTTTATACCAAAAATAAACATCATTAATTCAAGTTTGTGTTCTCTTCTAATTATACCAAAACGACGCAACACAACAGGATCTAGTCAAGATCTAGTCAAGGGAATACATTTTATTTTCTTAAATGAGAGTAATAACAGAGAGAAGTCGACAAAGTATTGTGAGTGAAATCAGTGGAAAAGTAAAATAGCGCAAGTTCTGAGCAGAGTGTAGTGAACAAAACAAGATCTAGGATAAAAATTCAAATGCTAAGCATTGACTCATTGATTTTGTTAGAAATTAAAAAAGCTCGAATTTGCAAACTTTGCTTAGTACACAGGCAAAACCTCATCCAAAACAAAACTCGTGAAATTTCACACCTTGATGCGAAATGTTTTTCGTCTAATAGAAAACTAGGAAACATCTAAAAACAAAATTCAAATAATTTTCAATTCTCAGAAACAAATTCTTTTACAGACCCTTTTCAGAGCTGACGGGAAGTTTGTTCGTCGTTTAATGAAAAGGCTCGAATCACATCCGGTAGTGAATTCCCAAATGACCTTTTCAAGCCCCACAAACAAAAGAAAATGCGGGCAAGTTCGCTTGTCCCCAGAGAGAACAAGACGGGCGTATTAGCACGTCCCTTGATAAACGTCAAGCGATCATTATTATCTCTATCTTTCTCCTTCACCTCCTTCATTTTCACTGTTCACCCGTCTGCCTCTTCTTATATTTGATAAATGACCGAAACACTTTAAGATTGAGCGTTTACTTCAAAGACATTCCTACCCAAGGATAACGCTCATGCATAGAAGATTAGTGCCTTTTATTAAATTCAAATTGCTTACGAAGTAAAATATTAATATCTCGTGAATTCCATGAGAAATGTTGAGCTCTGTCCATTACTTTCACCTGTTCAGACCTTCACAACAAGAACGCTTCATGCGACATAAATTTTAATTTCCACTGTGCATAAAGAATCTAGACAGGACGTTTCTGTGATGCTGCCTTTGTGGAATAGACTTACGCAGATGTTGCCCTGAACATTACAATATTAATCCCTTTTGAATCAAAAGTCAAGCCTCCTTTTCTTCGTAATGGTCACTTCCTACCGCTTTCATTATCCCTCTATCAGCATACATACATACATACATACATACATACATACATACATACATACATACACACATACGTTTCTGCCTACCTACCACATTTCCTCATTGGACGTTTAACTTCTACCAACTCATGTTATTCTGTTCTATGAATAAATTTCTATTCAAACATACAAACCGTATACTTTTATTCTTCAACAAATCCATCTTCTGATAACATTCTGGTAATTATAATAATCCTAAGTTGTGAGGAGTGTCAGTTGTGTTTGTGAATGGGCCTTGTATCAGACATGGCTGACCGTCCCTACTACTTCAAAACTACATATGAACCGATTTCCATCTACTCATGGGTTAATCGTCATCTGTCATCCTTAACGTCATAATCTTCATATTCTACCATCTCGTTTTATACACCTCATTCTGTAAACCTCAACCTGGAGTGACTCGAGATATTTGTATTCGGTGAATGTGTGTATAGAAAAGCTAAGGAGATTGTTGCTTCTCTTTAATGGATAATAGGTTAGAACGGAGGTTTTACGCTCATTGCTACATGAATGAAAAAAAAAAAAGAATGCCGTTAAGTGAATAAATGGTGTTATCTTTCTTGAAGAAAAGAAATATGGGAAAGGATTGTACGATTATGCAAAGAATAAACGAATAAAGACTGATTAGATCCCAAGTGAGAGGAAAAGAAAATTAGCTTTGAATTATCTACGACGAGGTTAAGTAATTTTGAGAAGTGTACAACGCAAGCACTTTTCATTTAGTTCATTACCAAGAGTGTGATCCTGTTAAGATAATTAGAAGAGAGGTGATTGAAGTAAAGGTAAGAAAAGTACAACGGCAGTTACAGTTCTAGTCTGGGGAGCATTACCAAAGCATAATGATAAAATAATGCTTTTAACAACAGTGAATTTCATCTCAGAAGCGTTAGCAACATCACGGTCTTTAGAAAAACCAACGTTCTGAATACTGATAACAAAAAATATGCATCCCCCACCCCATAGGTAGATTGAAGAATAAAAAATATGAAAAGAAATGTCAGAAAAATGCAGGGTGAGATCGATGAATTGTTATCTAAATTACGCAAAGATGAAAATAACACTGACATCTCATTTTAACAGATAGATTTACTAAAATTACACAATAATATCTTGAAATACTAAAGGGTTAATTTATGAAATAAAATCGCTATCGGCTTCAGCTACGATCTCCAGATGATGTTAGAATCTTCTGCATCTCGTCTAGACAGTATTATTATTATTTAAGTTGGTGAATGCCTTGCCCTCAGTTCATGTTTGATGTTACAACGAGTTTTGTTGTTCACTCGCTCAACTACGCCCCAAACATAATAATCAAAGGGGTCAGAATCTTGGGAGTCAGGTGGCCAGATATAAGGGTTGTTATGATCGCAGAAATTGTTTGACATCTAGGACTGGGTTCTTTTCTTTGTGCGTCATGGTGCAGATTTGTGTTGCAAAACATAAAGTCTTCCGGCAGTCAGTCAGTTAAGTGCCGCACGTTATACACGCTTAGGCGATCATGTCTCGAAAGAGACATGACTGACTGGGAAGAAGTTGCCATTACTTTTTTCGGTAGACTGACTTCCAGCCAAGGCTATAAACCCCAACTGTCCTGTTATTTAACTCATAACTGGAAGGAAGAGACGGATTAATACCTTTCCTAAGAGCATTTGCGTGTAAGTGAATGCAAGAAATTGAACTGATATTCGAACTCGGCTCTTCAATTTCTCGTACTGATTCAATATCCGCTGCTCCACAATGCAGCACCCTCTTGAAAAACCAGAGAACTATTTCTCAAGGCACTTGTTGCAGACCCGCGTGTTGTAGATAAATCGAGGCATAACGTTACCACCACTAAATATCACTCCAAATAACATGATGATTGGGTAAATAATCTAACTCTTTTCGAATCCTCTGCTCTGTCCTCATATTCCAAAATAGTCGTATCAGACCTTAATAATGCGCATGCGCGTATATAAAAATTAAAAATTGCGACAAGTTTCCTATCATACCTTGTTCAATTTGAAAATATGTATCCTGAACTAGATTCCATCAGGTGAATAAATAAATGCATTTTACATAAGAATTAATTACTATACCAAAGTAGAAGCACGCTTCCCCGACACACTCATGCACACATACAAATTTAAATAAAAACGTTTGAAAAAGTACTGTGGCTAATTATTTTAATTTAATTTTGTGTTATAATTTTCTTCTTTTCTGGATATAAATTATGTAGAAATTGTCCAAATGTTCTTTATAGTCAAGTGCTTTCAGCTATATTTTTAGCCATCATCAACGATAATTTTATTTTTACTTTTAACTGAGTGTATGAATCTTTTCTGGATATATATTATGTAGAAAATTTCAGAATGTTTTATATGTCCAAGTGCTTTAGTTTATATTTGAAACATTATCAAGGATGTTTTTTTCCATTAAACTGAATGTATGGATTATTTTATTTATTTCTCATTAGTTTTAGTTTTTTTTTTACATGTATTTGGGACTAGTATATTTGTATCATCAAGGTGTATGATGTGGATAAAGTTTGGTAGGTTTCCATGTGTATTTAAATGAGACATTACTAAGCTCTGATCAGAGGGATATGAAAAGATTTTTGCTAGATATGTTGTAGTATCTCTACTATAATTATTTATGAACTTGGTGTGGTCATGAACACAGTTGACTAAAGGACATGTAAATTTGTAACGATTATTGGTTCCCTGTAATTTATATGTTGCAGGTAAGTTAATATTGTTGACAGTGACATTAGCAGTTTGAAATTATTTATAGTAGATAATTAATTCACTTTTTCCCCTTTGTCAAACTTAACTGCATATTTATTTATAATAAATATAAAGAATGATTCATCCTTCCTATATTTTTCATTTATTTGATTTTTATAGAATATCTATCTATCTATCTATCTATCTATCTATCTATCTATCTATCTATCTATCTATCTATCTATCTATCTCATCTCTCTATCTATCTAGTAATTAATCCTGGCCTGCCTGCTAACAAATCTAATACTATTCCGATATTTATCTATCTATCTATCTATCTATCTATCTATCTATCTATCTATCTATCTATCTATCTATCGATCTCATCTATCTATCTATCTAGTAATTAATCCTGGCCTGCCTGCTAACAAATCTAATACTATTCCGATATCTATCTATCTATCTATCTATCTATCTATCTATCTATCTATCTATCTATCTATCTATCTAGTAATTAATCCTGGCCTGCCTGCTAACAAATCTAATTCTATTCCGATATCTATCTATCTATCTATCTATCTATCTATCTATCTATCTATCTATCTAACTATCTATCTATCTATCTATCTATCTATCTATCTATCTATCTATCTATCTATCTAACTATCTATCTATCTCATTTCTCTATCTATCTAGTAATTAATCCTGGCCTGCCTGCTAACAAAACTAATTCTATTCCGATATCTATCTATCTATCTATCTATCTATCTATCTATCTATCTATCTATCTATCTATCTATCTATCTCATCGATCTCATCTCTCTATCTATCTAGTAATTAATCCTGGCCTGCCTGCTAACAAATCTAATTCTATTCCGATATCTATCTATCTATCTATCTATCTATCTATCTATCTATCTATCTATCTATCTATCTATCTATCTAGTAATTAATCCTGGCCTGCCTGCTAACAAATCTAATACTATTCCGTATCTATCTATCTATCTATCTATCTATCTATCTATCTATCTATCTATCTATCTATCTACCGATCTCATCTCTCTATCTATCTAGTAATTAATCCTGGCCTGCCTGCTAACAAATCTAATTCTATTCCGATATCTATCTATCTATCTATCTATCTATCTATCTATCTATCTATCTATCTATCTATCTATCTATCTAGTAATTAATCCTGGCCTGCCTGCTAACAAATCTAATACTATTCCGATATCTATCTATCTATCTATCTATCTATCTATCTATCTATCTATCTATCTATCTATCTATCTATGATAGATTAAGGAAGAACAAAGAAGAAACAATTATAAATTTAGAATGTTTTGCTTTTATTTAATCTTCACCAGAAAAATGAAATATTTAGAAGGAGAAAAAGTCTGGTATTTTTAATTTTTGCGTTTCAATTTCGTAACACATATGTTCTGCACATCCACGAAATGCTCATTTGGATTTTTGTCGACAAACATGGTGGCTGCACCATTAATAAGAACTTTCCAAAAATGTTCCTCAAACCAGTTAGGACATATCTGGGTCGATCAGGCGATGCAGTACACAGCTAGATTATATCATAGTTTTGAGATTTTTTTTTTAATCGTGTCATCCCAAGCAAAGCATTCCACCGCCACTATAGCGCAGGGGGTTACATAGAGGGATTGGGTATAGGAAATGTCATAAGGAGGGTGATAGACGACTTAGGATGTACATAGGAAGAGAGTTGGAGAGAGTGGGTGTGAGTTAGTGTGTTATGAGGTGTCTATTGACCTTACATTTAAACTCCTGGAGGTTGTAGCCGTCGGGGAAGCAAGCATGCGGTAGGGAATTCAACAGGCGGGAAGTGCGAGGAAAGAAGCTGTTGGAGTAGAAATTGCGGTTACATTTCATCGGTTTCCCTGTAAAAGGGTGGGACCTAGTTGCCAATCTAGTATCTCGTGCAAATTCACATCTGGGGGGCACCAGTGATTTAAGTTCGTCAGAGCAGAAGCCATGAAAGTATTTATAAAAGAGGCACAGGGAAGCCACGTCACTCCGGTGAGAGAGATACTGCAGGCGTCAGCCAAGTCGGTATCAATCACATTACAGATTTTTCGCTGTATTTTGTCAAGAACCCCGAGGAGAATAGAAGGGGCACCCGACCAGATTCGGCAGCAGTACTCAATACATGGGCGGATGGTGGATTTATATAATTGCAGGATAGATTCAGGCGGAAAGAATATCCGGGCCCTGCACAGATAGCCGACTTTCATCGCTGCGGATTTAGCAATGGATTCGACGTAGTCATTCCACTTGAGGTCCGCTGAGAGTGTCAGGCCAAGAAGGCGTAGTGATTTACTCTCTGGGAGGCAAGCCTATTCCATGCTAATGGGAGGGAGATATGATATTTAAATAATGCATAATAGAAGTCATCCGTGAATAACAAACTCAAACTGTGACATATGAAGATAAATCATTCAATTAGTTCACAACTAATTGCTTCAGTTCGAAACTAGAAAGTAACCAATGAATCATTGCTGTTGATGATTTATAAAAAATATAGGTATGCAGTATATTTGACATAATGTTAGACCTCAAAGTAATCCCCATCGGCAACCATGGCCGTTTTTCCAAATTGGCCCCTTCATCTGCACATTCCTCTGTCTTGGACGTCGATAAGTCTTAAACTGCTTTCTGCAAGTCTGTTTCATTTGCGCAGGATTTCTAGCGAAGTTTGGTATTCAAAGAATGAACGATGTAGTAATATGTTGGATGAAGGTCCGTGGAGTAATCTGGATGGCACATTGTACCCAAGCTAAATCGCCGTATAGTATTTCTGGCCAACCGCGCAACATGAGCACAGGGTAAATCAGTTAGTCAGTTAAGTGACATGCGTAATAGATGCTTGGATGGTCATATCTCTAAAAAGACATGACTAACTGGGTAGAAGATTTTCTCGCTGTAGATTGCCATTACTGTCAGCGGTAGACTGGTTGTCAATCAAAGCTCTAGGGCCATATCTGTTCTGCTACTAAACCTTAGCTGGAGGGAGAAAAGATGGATTAATACCTTTCCCAAGAATAGCTGTGTGTAAGTAAATGCAAAAGATTCAGCTAAAATTTGAACTCGGTATTCTGTTTTCTAGTTTCGAGTCGATAACTACTGCACCACAACGCACATCCAGAATGAGTACAAGTACATATGATGGTTTGGCCCTTCAGTCGCAGAAAATTGTGCACAATTTGTAGGCTAGTCCACGAGATAGAGAGCAAGATCTGGTGTATCTGTAGAAGTAGTCTTGTGGTGTAAAGCATCGTGGTTCCCGTGGTGACAACTGATGTCCAACAACCTTCAGAGTGTTATAAATGACCCGCTTTTTCGTCGCTTGTGAGCACTTTGAAATTTGTGTACGTCGTGGTACCGAGAAAGAAGCAAAAATCAGGGAGTTAGTCATTTTTGCCTGTTGGCTACCGACAATTTGTGGGTTACTCATTTACTCAACTTGTTCTTGAATATCAGGGAAGTGGTTTAAGAGAAGACGAAAAATGCAACATTGAAATCCGAAGTAGCATTGGATAGGAAAAGATACATTCTAAAAGCTAAGCAACGTATTAAGAAAACAAAAAATAAAACAAGAAACACGTTAGAAACAATGAAAATAGTACTGAACCGTGAAATTCTTTGTTTATAGCAGTCAATGCCCGACAATCTCTTCACAAATGAAATAGGGATTTAAAGCAACTGAAATGTGGGGTAAAAGAAAGATATTTACATACCACAGACCAAAACATGAGCAGCGACGAAGTTTTAGAGAAAATGCAAACAAAACAAAGGGAACATACTTAACATCAGAAAGAGACAGTTGAAAGTTCTAAGACACATAATGAGGAAAGAGTGCTTGACAAATTTGATACTCACATGACAGATTGAAAGAACGAGAACAAATAAATAATAAATAACCTACTGAGCGAGTTTGAGTAAATGAATATCTGAGTCGGGTTTAAGAGAGATAACAAAAATACAACATTTATTAAGCATTACGAAGACAAAAAACTGTAGAAAGGCATGATCGCCAACCTCTTGAAGGATCTCCGGCTCATAAAATAACTATTGTTTTAGGCTCATCGCAGTTAAGCTTAATTTTATCAAGTAAATCAGAGAAAACTGGATTTGACACTCGCTATGCATATTTTCTGTTTAATCTCCCTGTGGAGAATATCACGTACTGATCAATAACATCTTATGCTTATATCATCGGATTATGAGAACATGGAAAGAGGATGAATATAAAATTTATTGACTTATTTTGTTTTTATACGGAAATCTCCAATTATTTTGAAACCTGATGCAAAGACATTTTCTTCCACCAAGGTCATATCACCCCTTTTCGGTTAGAATAAGACATATTCTGCTGTAGGAATAAATGAAAAGACAGGTGTTCAAAACATTTATCTTTATGATTACAGAAGTGATTGATTATTGCTTCAAGGATTTCTTCATAAAACCTATCGAACATGAACATCAATTTCGCTGGATCTATTTGAAAAATCCATGTTCTTTATTTAATTTTAAAAAAAATCATGTTATAATTTTTTTTTTTCCAAATGAAACGAATATCGTAAAAGGACCCCAGATATGGCAACGATAATGATTAGAATTTTCAGTGGAAGTGATGGCATTTTTCTTTTGCAGCCTCTTCGAGCGTTTGGATCGCGTGATGTGAAACAACGGCTGTTTAGGACGGAAGAGTATGTTCTCGCTTAATTCAGTCGGGATCATGTTGTACTCTGATTTTTGTCTCCCTCTCTCTCTCTCTCTCTCTCTCTCTTTCTCTCTCTCTCTCTCTCTCTCTCTGTGTGTGTGTGTGTGTGTGTGTGTGTGTCTGTGTGTGTGCCGGGTATTGAGGGAAAGAATCGTGTGAACTTGATATTCTTTAGTTGACGTTTCGTGCAAAAGAAAACATTTTTACGTAACAGAAAAGCAAGCGCTTTTCAAATTCTGGAAGTTAACCGTTATTCAAGAATGTTTCGTGCTGAGAGAAATGTTTGTTTCTCTTCTTTTCGTAATAAACTGGCTTTTTCTATCCGTAAAATAAATTTTTGTGAGACTTTGTATTGTCTCTCTTGGATTAATTTTAAATTATATTTAGTAAATTTTTACACATTACTTTCAAATAATTTACAATTATAGTTATACCAATTGTTTACAAAACTCAATTCAGGTGTTGAGCAACATATAAAACAACTGTAAATAAGATGTGTTTATTGCCTTTCAGCTAAGAACGATTGTAAAAGAAGGTTACGCGAGCGTACAGTCATTCTACCTGGCTAAGGGGCAAATGTTTGTTGTGGAAATCATCTTGATCCTAATCATTTATCCCTAGACAAGAATATAAAACCACTCAAACGCAAAGGGGTTACGGAGTGTAAAAGAATGAGAAAAACAAACTAAAAAGAAGACAAGAAAAGAAGAGTTTTCAATGAGACAGATGATGATGATGATGATGATGATGATGACGATGATGATGATGATGATGATGATTGATATTACATTCAGATTTTCGAAGATAAATGTGGATTAAAAAAGCTAGAAGCCGGAAGAGATTTCTACAAGCAAGAAACGTGAGACGAGAAAATTTTAGCATAGAATTTACGGTTAGCTTTAGCAATTTTAACTTTAAAATGTTGAGACTTAGCTGTCAGTCTAGTATTGCCCTTAGATCGGTAAAGTCAGAGTATCAAAGAGAAAAGTTTATCAGAATTATTACTTTGAAAATGTTTATAGAAAATGCACAAGTAAGCTGCGTTACATCGGTGGGAAATGAACTGAAATCGCAATACCAGGACATAATATTACAGATTCTTCTTTGTAATTTGTCAATAATCCAAATGCAAAATACAAATAAGGCTTGAAAGATTTAATCCTTTCCAAAAAAAAAAAAAACTGTAACGAAAAAAAAAACTTAATAATTTGAAATTTCATTGGTAAATAATTGTCATCTTTCGCTATTATGTTGTTATTCATAAGAACGAGCATATTTAAATTTATTTATAAATGGAACTTTGTCCGTGTGTGTGTGTGTCTGTGTGTGTGGGTCCGTTACCTATAGACTCCGAAACGGCTGACCCAATTTTCTTGAAAATTCACACAGTTATACTATAAGCGTCTGCGAGTGTCCTTATCTAGGTTTCGTGTCGAGGTACCCTCGATAAATATCAAAAATCGATAATCGAAAAAATCGGGTTATAGAAGGAGTGGTCCGATTTTAATCAAATTTGATACACTCATAGACAAAGTCATAAGAAATGATATTCAGAAGTTTCAAAGTTGCAGTTCTTACAATAGTGCAGAAAATCGATAATATATATATAAGGCAAGATTTTAGTGTGTGTGTCTGTTTATCTGCATGTATGTCTGTATTTTTTCAGCCCTTTTATTTGAATTTTTACTACGGGTTTGGCTCTAAGTAGGTGTAATTGTAGTTCTTAGTCTCAGTCATGATATCATTTATTCAGAGGACTTATTTAGCCTTCAAAAAAAAAAAAACGACGAAAAAAACTTATTTCATATCGATACCAGGAAATCAAAATTTGACTTACATCCATTCATTTTACTTTCAGTCTACGGTTTCACTTTAACTGGAAACAACTATGGCTTTTTAGTCTTTCATGCCAACGTCCAAAGAGTCTGAGCTCCAGGACCATGGATTAGTTTTAAACCTTTCATTACACCCGAGCAACGCCGGGCTATACTGCTAGTTGAATATAAAATTCAGTTTTTATAAGTAATTCTTATTTTTGTTTCTAACAAGTATTCTTAAACTGGTGAATTCTAATAGACTCTCCGTAAATACAAGACAAAACTGTTAATTACGCACTAATAAATTAATGAAAAATAATATTTATTAAAAATTTTATCATAGAAAGTTAATATCATTCGCTTCAGCAAATTTAGTTTTATATCTTACTAGCATTAATTAAAATATATCTTAAAAATGTAAAAGAAAATTAGTTTTTGAAGCTTAGTTTTACTATTTTAAATTAAGACAAAACATTTTTTATATTTAAAAAATTCGTATTTTATTTTGTATCTTTTAATTATTTAAGGTCATGAAATGTTTAACGCTATCAAATAAGGTCTTTTTAATTATTTTAATAACATTTATTAATCAAAGGAATGGTGTTACTATAAAATAAAAAAAATTGAGGAAAATTATGTAGACGTTTTGAGTTTATATTGTTTATTGATTGTCTTCATTTCACTTTCAGCTCCCAATCTCGTAAAATATTCTAGACACTTCCAGGCATCATATATAAATTATTTTAACGATAAGGCTTGAAAGATATAATCATTTTCAAGGATATACCCTTTTGATTCTATTTGAATGTAAATGTAAAATAAAAAAAAAATAATTTTATGCTATTTACATTATTCGGACTACTCGGAATAGGGAGTTAATTCAGAAAAGTTGAATTATTCCTTATTTCATCTTATATCAGTCAGTTAAGTGCCATACGTGAAACACGCTTGGGCGATCATGTCTCAAAAGAGACATGACTGACTGAGCAGAATATTATCCTGCAGTAGGTTGCCATTCGCTTTCTGTGGTAGACTGGTTGCCGACCAAGGCTATAGAACCCAATCTGTCCTGTTATTTAACCCATAACTGGAAGGAATAGACGGATTAATACCTTTCCCAATATTATTTGCGCGTTAGTGAATGCAATGAATTCGGTTGGAATTCGTACTCGGCTCCCCGATTTCGCGTTCCGAGCCGATATCCACTGCACCACAACGCACATTCTCATCTTACATAAACAAACATAATCTAGCAGTTATTAAAATAGCAAATAAAATATAAATCTTTTCAAAATATTTCTAACGTATAAATAGAATCAAACTATACATTTTTCGATTTTTTGAATATATTTTTATTTATATATATTTATAGCTTTTAATATTATTAAAATAAAATTTAATTAATTTAATTCTTTTTTAAAATCTATTATTTAATCTTTTGTTATTAGCAATAGCAAGAATAACAAATTTCACTGTGAAATTACAAGCTGTTCTTTAAAAATGGCTGTTGTATAGATTTTTTCCTAGACAAATCTGAAAGAAAATAATATATTTTATTAAATTATGCAAACACCAATTCTCAACAAGAAATATTTTTGAATTTTATTGAATTATTTTTGCAGGGCTTCAGGACAAATTTTCAATATTTTCTTATTAAATATCTCCTAATCTTTTTACTAAAATAATATCTTCAGAGATTTTTTTTTTATAAAACCATAAGAAATATTTGTTATCGCCAACAAAAGTATTCACAAAATATCGAAATAAAGTGTGTGAGTAACTGAATCTCTTAAAATATTTCTACGAAAGGTTTCTAATAAAATAAGCGATTTAGTATGCAATACATTCATCAATGAATAATTTCATAGAATTCCAGTAAAACTGGATTCTTTGATTATTTATAAATTTTCAAACCGATTGTATCTTCGATGTGCTTTGTGGTGTAATGAAATGAAGAATCGGAGAGCCGAGTTCGAATTTTATTCGAATTTTTTTAATCCATTTATCCACTTGGGTAAAGTATTAATCCTTCTTTTCTCCGTTCAGCTGTGGGTTAAGTAGCAGGACAGGATGGGTTCTATATCAGCCACCGAAAGAATTGAATACCAACTGCAGGAAAAATTTATTGAATGACTGTCAGTCAGTCAGTTAAGTGACATACGTGATACACGATTGGGCGATCATGTCTCGAAACAGTCATGACTGACTGGGCAGAAGATTATCCTGCAGTAGGTTGCCATTAGTTCTGCGGTAGACTGGTTGCCGACCAAGGCTATAAGACCCAATCTGTTCTGTTATTTAACCCATAACTGGAAGAAAGAGGTTATTTCTGCATAAGTCAATGCAAGGAATTCAACTGGAATTCGAACTCAGCTCCCCGATTTCTCGTTCCAAGCCGATATCCAATGCACCACCAGCTATGTTATTTTTCCTTGCATTTCGTAAAAAAGCAACTAACAATAAAAGCATAATTTTAGCGCTACCTAGATTTTTCGGATTTATATTTTTAAGTTTACATTTCATGAATTTTCCTATCTTTCAGAAATAGAAAAGTAAGAAAGTAGAGGAGATTTCCATAATTTTTATTGTCCCAACTATACAGAAATTTGACCTTGAAAACGGTAAAACATAAGAGTACTGAAAAAAACTGAAAAAAAAATTGAATAAATGTTCCTTGTCTGCTATATTTAATGAAAGACATTTAACAGATAGCTTGTAGCCAAATATACGTTGATATATATATATATATATATATAGGAAAACTACTAAAAAGTTGTAAGTTAAAAATGTATTTTTTGACAGTATTTATTTATTTCTATTATTATATATATATATTTGATATTTCGGACCGGCCTCGGCCTTTCAACAGATGATGAAAGGCCGAGGCCGGTCTGTAAAAATATATATATAATAATAGAAATAAATAAGTACTGTCAAAAAATATATTTTTAACTTACAACTTTTTAGTAGTTTTTCCAATACATATTAAGACAGTATACGTGGATTATCATTATGCTATATATATATATATATATATATATATATATATATAGAGAGAGAGAGAGAGAGAGAGAGAGAGAGAAAGAGAGAGAGAGGGTTGAGTTGTGATGAGGCTTAGTGCCAGGACTTTAGCTTTTTAGTGGTTTACTGATAAAGCAGACTGAAAAATAAGCTTTGACGAGAAAAGACATTTTAAAGGTGCCTCCACTAAACTTCGGAGTCAGCGTGACTCTGCACAGTTAAGTGACAAACTTCTGTATACTAATTCCATATAAGTATATTGAAGTCAACACCCAGAGGACACAGTGTGTCATATTAAACGAAATCGCCGCATCACAATACATTAAACTATATTTTATCATATATATATATATATATATATATATATATATATATATATATATAAATTGGCGGCAACTTCTCACAAACATGTTTCGTTGACTATGATAACCAGGGAATACGTGATGAACTTTTTTTATTTAGTTTTTCGAATATTCTTATATTTTTCCCTTTCGAAGTGTAAAAATGTCTGTAGTGTCTATTGTTCGAACAACTTTCGGTTATCATTTTGAAAGGGTTTCTTCCTAAATGTTTTTAGTTTCTTTCATGTTTATTCCATACCACTTGCTTGGCTGTATCGTCTTTCAGGATGGAATCTTCACCGCAGTTGATAATTCTATAACTCCTATTTCACATATAATCTTTATAGATAACCACATGACCGAATTAGCTATATTAAAGTTTGAATATCGCTAATCCGGCAAATATTAATCCGGTTCAATCGGTCATCCAACACTTACATTTTCCCCGGGAGCAATTTCACAGTAATTGGATCGACGCATGAAATTAACAGTTATGATTGGTGGCGCTAGCTGCTACATAAACTATTTCTCAGCCTTCAAAATCCTAGTAATAGAGTTTTTCATCGTCTTTTGTGAATTTTTGTTATAATCTGCTGATCTTTAACCCCAGTTATGGCTAAAAAACATATAGGAAGTTCTTCTCATCATGCGTTGCGTAAGCACCATTCATAACAGATAAAATAAGACTGAAAAACTTGACAACGGCGTGTCAATGATATGTTTGTATGCGTTATACAGAATTATGGGAAATAGAGAAAATAGAAAAATAGAAAAAATAATATAATAATCGGTAATCCGGCAACATAAGATATCTATTCTTAAGGGTGCCGCATTGTTGATGATTAATCAGTGGATATCGATTTGGAACGGGAAGTTAGAGATCCAAGTTCGAATTACAGTTGAATTCGTTGCATTCACATGTACGGAAATATCCTTGAAAAGAGTATTAATCCGTCCCTTCTCCCTCCAGCTATGGGTTAAATAGTAGGACAGATTGGCTGCTCTAACCTTGGTTGACAACCAGTCTATCGCAGAACCTAATGGCAACCTACTTCGGGAAAATTTTCTGTCTAGTCATTCATTTCACTTTCGAGACATGATCGCCCAAGCATGTATCACTTATGGCACGTATCTGACTGACTGATCGGTGCTCGAAATTGGTGTTCAAGTTTACAGAAAAGCCAACAATGTTAATACTCATTTTCTACATATCCTTTTACTTAACGTGTCTCTTAAAGACTTATGTGATCATGGCCATTCATAGCCTCTGGTCCATATGTAGCTTTTAATAATTTTGTCTTTTTGTTATTTCTTCCAAATCGATTCTACTATCTAATTGTTCAAGCTCATCAAGTACGTTACCTGCTGCTTTACTTTGTCCTTTTTTAAATCAATCTCTCCTGTGAGTATCAGATTTTATAAGCCTTCTTCATTATGTGCCACAGAAATTTCAACTACATCTCCTTGGTGTTATATATAAGCTTTTATTTTCTAGTCGTTGATCATGTACTCGGTACATGGTATCCTCAGTATCCTTCTGTATATGCAAGCGAAACAAAGTCTTCATACTTGCATGTAGAAATCTTAGTAAACATGTAGTAAATCATTAGCTGTATCAGTAGAGAGAGGAATGTTATAGGAATCATTTCGATTTTGGGATGTTTTTATTGCATGAGAAATGTTCTCTTCTCTTTAACAAATTTATTTCCTTTTGGCATCCAAAGATAGCCCCAAAGAAGAGATCATCCTGTTTCCTTTGCTACGCCATAATCTAAAAGATCATTTAATAACAGATGGATAAAATGGATTTTTCTCAATACTATTTTGAAACAAAGTTGGGAGGGGTGGAATCGGACAGAGTGCACATGATATCGCTTGGTTCATTCAAGGTCACGGATATTAGCTGATCTTTGAGTAAAGCTGTCTTGATATCGACCAGAATTTCTTTGGTCGAATTCTATATGAAAAGAAAAATATTCTGGTTAGCTGAATTTCCGACTTTTTCCTTTCTTCATTAATTTTTTTTTTTATCCGGGATATTTTTCGTCATGTACAAATATAAGAAGTATGTTTTCCGAGGCAAACTCTTATTTTTTTGCATTCGTTTGCCTCTTGGTCGACTGATTATGCATTTGCATAGAAAACATAACGATTCCGAAAAAAACAAGGCTGACTCTAATAAACTTTTAGATCGATTTTTGCGTTGCTTGTTTTGTAAATGCGTTTTTATCAGGAGACAATATAATTATTCGGAAATTTATTTATTTTTCTTTTATCAACAAAGTAAAAAAAAAAGAAGATATTTCTTATCGTGCGTAAATTAAATTAATCCGCTAGCACAAGGACGGGTCAGTAATTCTGTGGGTCTTACACAGTTATTAGTTGTGATTAATGGAGAAGTGTTGGATTAAGTGCATAGACAAGGCAGATTATTTTGAGAAAAAATATTTGTTGGGTAAAATAATTACATTTGCATCGATTTAACTATATTAATATAAATACAGTCGCGACTTATTGACATATTTACTGGATATATCAAATTTGAAGCCAACATGAAGACAAAACTCAATGAGAAAGAATAAACTTCCTCATCAATTGATATTACACAAATGATCTATCTATCTATCTATCTATCTATCTATCTATCTATCTATTTTCTATCTATTTTGCTTGCATCTATCTATCTATCTATCTATCTATCTATCTATCTATCTATCTATCTAAAAAAGTTATCGATGTCTGCTATCTATCTATCTATCTATCTAAAAAAGTAATCGATGTCTGCTATCTATCTATCTATCTATCTATCTAAAAAAGTAATCGATCTGCTATCTATCTATCTATCTAAAAAAGTAATCGATGTCTGCTATCTATCTATCTATCTATCTATCTATCTAAAAAAGTAATCGATGTCTGCTATCTATCTATCTATCTATCTATCTATCTATCTATCTATCTAAAAAAGTAATCGATGTCTGCTATCTATCTATCTATCTATCTATCTATCTAAAAAAGTAATCGATCTGCTATCTATCTATCTATCTAAAAAAGTAATCGATGTCTGCTATCTATCTATCTATCTATCTATCTAAAAAAGTAATCGATGTCTGCTATCTATCTATCTATCTATCTATCTATCTATCTATCTATCTAAAAAAGTAATCGATGTCTGCTATCTATCTATCTATCTATCTATCTATCTATCTATCTATCTATCTATCTAAAAAGTAATCGATGTCTGCTATCTATCTATCTATCTATCTATCTATCTATCTATCTATCTATCTATCTATCTATCTTTGATCCTTTCTATATCTGTCTACTTTCTATCTATCTATCTATCTAAAAAAGTAATCGATGTCTGCTATCTATCTATCTATCTATCTATCTATCTATCTATCTATCTATCTATCTATCTAAAAAGTAATCGATGTCTGCTATCTATCTATCTATCTATGTATCGATCTATCTATCTATCTATCTATCTATCTATCTATCTATCTATCTATCTATCTATCTATCTGTTTATGCTCTTCAGCTTACTTTACTCAGTTCTTCATTATGCGTTACGTTCGTTACATGACGTGAGCGATCATTATTTTTCACATCGCGTTTTTGCTGCTCTTTATAAGTTTTGATTCTTTCCCGTCAATAATATTTATGTTCTACCATTAATTCACACAAACTCAACATGTCTTGTTAGTTTTAAATTTTCCAGGTATCTTTCCTTTTTATGCATCCCATATATCTTAAGGAAGGATTTCTAATTATAACTAATTTTTTTACTCGAAGATCCAGTTTTCTTTAATATTTCCTTATTATTTTCAGGACCAATCTTTTGCATTCCTAATATTCATCGACAGATGGACATTCCGGTCGCTATCAGCTTTCTCTTCATAAGTTAAAAAAAAACTGACATTTTGAAGATTACATATTACATAGCAATTCAACACTTGTTTTTTTCTTAAGCCACTTTCCTATTTCTTAATCCGTTGTTTAGTTTGTTAAAGACATCTTTTCTGAGACTGATATAACTTCGTATTGCTTGTTGACATTCTCTGTCGTCGGTTATCACTTTAGCTAATAGTTAAATACGTACAATTCGTTGTCTTTGATGTCTTCAGTACTATCCACACATTTAGGACGGTCTCATTTGATGACTCACCATGTATTCTTTCTTTATATTTAGGCTTTTATCTTGCTTTCCTTTAAGAGTATTTCAGTTTTTCTTTTTGAGTCTACTTTGAACAGTGCCATACGCTTTTTTAAGTTGTTGGGTTTATGGCCCTCGGTAATAAATTCAGTTATATTGAAAACTAAACCCGACGATAAAAGCCATCTTTGTCTTATTCTACAATATAATTTTGCGAGTTAGAAATTTAAATATCTGGGAAGCATGCTGACAGAGGATGCAAAGATCGATGTTGAGATCCAGTGACGCATTGACATGACCAAGGACACATTTCAAAAGCTAACCAGAGTAATAAAAAACGGGAAAATCTCATTAGAAACGAAGAAGCGAGTGCTGGATTGCTATATGATATCTGTTCTTCTGTATCGTAGTGAATGTTAGACGATCTCCCGAAGGATTAAAGAGAGGCTTGAGGCAGCAAAAATGTGGTTTTAACAGAAAGATGCTGAGGATACCATGTACAGAGCACATAACTAACGACGAGGTGTTGGAGACGATGAAAACGAGGATAAAACTCATACTTAATACAACGAAGAGACAAATGAGGTTTCTTGGACACGTAATAAGCAAGAAGGGCCTGGAAATTTCAATTTTCATAGAACGGTTAGAGAGAAAGAGAGACAGGGGAAAACAGCGCCAGATTTACTTGATATGCCTGAGCAAATGTTTGGCAGAGCGGGGTTTGGGAGAGATACCAAGGGGAAGAATTTCGAGAGCGACAAGCGAGAGAGCTTAATGAAGGTCCATAATCGCCTACGACCTGCAGGAACATGGCATATGAATAAGAAGTGAATTAATTCTTGTCATGTCAGTTACAAAAATAGAAAGAGGTTTTAACCAATAATATGTCTTCCCGCGAAAATTATTCAATCTACACATTGAAGCGATTCTCTGAAAATTTGAAATCCTACCAGGTTTCATTAGTGTCGGTCACAATCTTCACAACATAAGATAAACAGATGATGCAATGTTGATAGTATACACTGAAAGAAAACTACAAATAACTCCTACAGAAGCTAGGGAAGAAAAACGAAAAAGGATTAAACATGAAGTGCAGGATGACAGAATGCGTGGCTGTTAGCAAAAGGATCAGCTCAGAATGCAAAATCTCCTTCAATGTGCTCTGTCCCTTCAGAACGTAAGGGATTATGGCTTTCCATGTCTCCCTATCTCTGGTAGCTCTTAGCATGCTTTCTCCTTTTACACCACGCAACCCGGGTTCTGTCATCCACCTAATCAGGCCCTTCAAATATCTATCCACTGCTTTCCCCTCTCTCTTTTTTTTTTCCTCTATCTGGTCTGTTAGTATCTGGTTCTCTAAGCCCTCTTTCCTCATTGCATGTCCTAGGAACTTTAGCTGTCTCTTCCTGATGCTCAGTATTAATATCTTTTTCCTTTTCATCCTTTTCAAAATCTCATCATTGCTCAATCCATGATATCCGTAGCATCCTTCTGTAGAACCACATTTCAATTGCTTTAAGTTTTTCTTTCATCTTTGACGATATTATCCAGCATTCACTGCCATATTGAAGAACTACCATCACATAGCAATCCAATAGTCTTTTCTTTGCTTCTTTCGGAAAAACCAAAATCAAATACGTACAGTTTTAATGCTTGTTGTAACAGAGGTCGGAAAGTGCGACACTGAAATCCAAAGACGCATTGCGATAGACAATGGTGCTTTCCAAAGACTAGGCAGAGTATTTAGAGACATAAAGAATTCGTTAAAAACAAAGAAAAAAGTAAGGAATTTGGTATATTACCTATATCGCAGTCAATACTGAAAAGTCTCCTAAAAATGAAGAGATTTGAAGAAATATGACTCGACAGAAGGATGCTGAGGTTACCATGAGCCAAATATGTGACAAACGATGAAGTTTTAAAGAAAATGGAAACAAAGTGGAAACTTATATTTAACATCAGAAGGAAACAGTAGACATTTTTAGGATACATGTCGTGGTGCAGTAGATATCGACTCGGAACGACAAATCGGAGAGCCAAGTTCGAATTCCAATTGAATTCATTGCATTCACTTACGCGCAAATACTCTTGGGAAAGGTATTAATCCGTCTCTTACTTCCAGTTATGGGTTAAATAACAGGACAGATTGGGTTCTATAGCCTTGGCAGGCAACCAGTCTACCGCAGAAAGCAATTGCAACCTACTGCGGGATAATCTTCTTCCCAGTCAGTCATGTCTCTTTTGAGACATGATCACCCAAGCGTGTATCACGTATGGCACTTAACTGACTGAATTAGGAAAGAGGGCTTTGTAAATCGGATTTTCATAAGACAGATTGTCGCCAAGAGGGACAGAGGAAAGGAACACGTACCTCGTTAGTTTGAGTACATAGATGGCAGAATAGGATTTAGAAGATATAGCAAAAAAATTATTAAGATCTACAAAGGATATCTCCTGAGGGATACGGCACATAAATATTAACATTGTTTTTAGTTCAATTAGAAAACTGCATTAATGTTACTTATAACAAAATATTAAAGCAAAATTTCGCATTTAAAATAAAAAAAAAGTATAGTAGTTTACTATGTTAACCACTGCACCACAATATGCATTGGTGTGCGGTTGATATCATCTCGGAACGAGTGATCGGCGAGTAGGGTTCAAATTCGAGTTGAATTCCTTGCATTCACTTACGCGCAAATATCCTTTGCACAGATATGAATCTCTCGCCTCTCCCTTGAATTATGGGTCAAATAGTTAAACAATTTAGATTCTATAGCTTTGACTTGCAACCAGTTTACAGCAAAAATTAATGGCAAAATACTGCGAGAAAATCTGCCCAATCAATCAAGTTTCTCTCGAGATATGATCGCCCAAGCGTGTATCACGTATAGCACTTAACTGAATGCTAGAAAACCTTCGCTGCAATGAAAGGCCATAAATCTCAAAAAGAGCTTAAATTTTACAATTAACCCATTTAGACTACTCGTTTTCAGTGCCACACATAGATTTGACATAAATAAAACATAAGAAAAGATGTCTACATCATGGTTTTCTGATAAATGCAAGGAGAGATATTTGGGGCTCGGCACATCCTGACAGAATAGATTAAACAGATATAAGTTAGGAAATGTTTTAAAAATTCACTGATATTTTAAATTTTACTGTCTATTGTTAATTTCCAGAAAGATATTTCAAAATGTAATACAACGAATATATTTTCAAGTCGTCTTATTTTATCCGTGATCGGTATATACTACAATATATTTTTATATTTATTATACAACAACTTTTAAAATCATTTCACCCTAAAGAATGCAATCAGACCATTAAGTCGCAAGTAGTTACTGGGTGCTGCAGAATATGAGACGCAACGATTCCTCATTATTCCTTTAAATTTAATATCGCATTTATTCTAAATCGTTCACGCAAGAATCATCAATAACTTTTTCTTTGTCTCTGCGGATATTTTAAATAAACATATAATTTTAAGAGAGGAGATTAATATAGCAAATGATTAATATTTTGCAAGTAAAAAAAACTCCGGTGATTTTCTAAGCGTAGATTAGATGTGACACAAGACGGAAGTACAGTGTATCCAGTGAGGAAAAACAATCAAATCGGTCGTAATATTATAGTGAGACATGCTTAATTATTGTCACACTATGTCGAGGTGCTACGAATGAATGAGATGATATGAAATAATGTTTAGAGTCAATATTTCTACATATGTGTCAATATGGAACCAGCCAGTAAATAACCTATCAATATTTATTTTTATACAAAAAGCAGATGTGCTTTAAGGCCATATGACATTGGAACATTGGTTCACATACGATCACAGACGTTAAAAACCGTGGTCAGTATCTAGAAGGGTAACAATTTAGGAAAAGCAGCTGCTGTAAAATTGGATCTGTTTGTTCGTGTAGTGGACCATCTAAAGATGTTGATGTGTTAAAGGCGTGGTAAATTGCAACAGAGACATCGTTATATGAATTGAGATTTATTTGACATATTTACATAAAGAGGAGATACGTGTTGTTCTAAGGCATGCTAGGCGTGAAGTGAAAGTGTTACTTGTCGATTCCTACGCCAAGGAGTTTGATGTAAATTGCATGTAGGAAAATAGTTCCATGATATTACTACAGACAACGGATCGGAATTGTTAATCAGTAATTTCTATGTTTGTTATTCTTAGGCGCGAATATACTTAGTAATGGTATGCATTCATCTATTTTCCGACACCTATGAGTTCATTAGTAAGACTTGTAACATTAAACCATTATTATCCAAAAAGAAACCTTATAATAAAATATTTTCTGGCTTTAAATAACCTGAAAATAGTTGAGAAACTGTATATCAATCAATATAAAATGGGAAGCGAAAAGTGCTGTTCTTAAGTGTACATAGATTAACTTAGCATGTTGCATTTGCTGATTCAAACATTCATCTATGTTTCTTTTACACAAACGTTGTATTTTTTAAAATCTTTTATGTAACAATTAACACAAGGAATATTTTTTTTCTACGAAAATTTAAAATAATATTTCTAATTAAAATTTCTTGGGGATTAGACGAATGAAAGAAATGTGTCAATGTCGACTTATACACGGCAACTTAAGATGTTTCAATGACTAGACAAGTTATACAATACATTTCATTCTTTTATTCGTCTTTTAATCTGCAGACTCTCATTATTTAATCGCACTTGATTTTTCTGTCTTCTACAACTTATCTTTCCGGTGAGTTTATCTTACAAACAAAATTTGTAATGTGCCATGACTTGCATTTTTTACTTATCACGATTGTCGCCACCGATTTTTTTTTTCTTATCTTTTATTTTGCCATTTAATTTCTTCTGCTTTTTTTTTACTTCATTTATTTTTAGTATTTTCTTTCTATCTTCAAATTCTACTGCTTTATGCTACTTACTTTTATGTTAGACATAAAAGTTCGGTTACATTTTAAATTATATTTTTCCAATTTTCTTTATTTAAATTGTTCTATTTTGTTTACTTCAATTGAAATTTTGTCTATATTGTAAATCTAAATTACATTTGCCGACTTCTGTTTATTTTTTAATAAATTTGCTTAAATCAATTTATGTTTTGTTGTAATTATGTTCACTTATATTCATATTTTTAATTCATTTTATATATTTTACTTCCTTTACATCATGTTTTTCTACTTTTGTTTGCACAGATTGATATTGTTCTTTGTTGTTTACGTTAGTTATTTTTAATAGTTATTTTTCAGTTTATGTTTTATACATATTTTCATTTTAATCTATATTTTTTCCTTTGTTTAATTTAATTTATTTTTAAAAATGTTTCTTTATTTCCATTCTTGTTTTTTTATTTTTGTTTGCTTCAATTTCTATTTATTCTATTTTTGTTTCATTGAATCTATCTATCTATCTATCTATCTATCTATCTATCTATCTATCTATCTATCTAATAGTAACTAATGGAAGTAGATTACACAGTTATATTATATATATATATATATATATATATATATATATATATATATATAATATTAATACAAAAGTGCCGCATAAATATATGGTAATAGTTATTATAATAATTATAGCATACTGCAACTCAATAGCTATAAAGTGTCATGTGTTAGAACATCATTGTTTTGCTGTCTGATGATGGTATTTTAACACTGAAATTATGTAGCTATTGAGTTGCAGTATGCTATAATAATAATAATAATAATAATAATAATAATAATAATAATTACTATTGTAGTGAATAAAAAGTTATAGAATTAAAAATTCAAATGCTAAGCACTGACTCATTGATTTTGTTAGAAATAAGCAAATTTAGGCGAATCTACAAAACCTTTGCTTGGCACACACAAAACTCACGATATTTCACAACTCGACGCGAAATGTTTTCGGGTAATAGAAAACTAGGGAACATCTATAAACAAAATAGAAAGGCCAAAGTCACATCCAGGAGTGAATTCCCAAATGATCTTTTCGAGTTCAACAAACGAAATAAAAGACGGAGCAAAATAGTCTGTCGCCAGAGAGAAAAGAGACGAGCGTAATTAACTCGTACCTTGTTAAACGTCAAGCGATCGCTATTATTGTCTCTATCTTTTTCTCTCGCCTCTTATCGCTCACCTTCTTTCTTTTCTGCATTCATCCTAAGCAATGACTTCAAAGACAATCATACCCAAAAATTAACGCTCATACATACATACATACATACATATATGCATACATACATACATACATACATACATACATAGGTTCCTGCCTATGTACACATAAACTCACTCTTACAAGTGAGTTCTACGAACTCTTGATACCCTTAACTTCCTAATACTGTTTCTCATTGAACATTAACTTCTACCAATTAATGTTATTCATTTCCATTAATAAATTTCTATTAAAACATGCAAAAGGTATACTTTTACTCTTCCACGCATTCCAATCTCCAACTTTCTGATAACCTCTAAGTTGTAGCAGGTTTTGTTATGTTTTACACAAGGCCAAGTAAAAAAGACATTAACCATCTCCCTATTTCTACAGTGGAGAACACCGACGTATAAAAAGTAATGATAGAATCCCTACTACCTCACTATATATATATATATATATATATATATATAATGTTTCATAAAGCTTTTGTAATTATATATATATATTTGTATATATAAAGTATATATATAAAAGTATATATATATAAAGTATATATATATATATATATACATAAATATATATAGAGAAGTAAAAAATATGAATTCATATAAACAAAAGTTATATATATATATATATATATATATATAATTTTTGTTATATCAATTTATATTTTTTAATTTTTCTTTAATTCAATTTATATTTTAATTTTCCTGCCTCCTTCAACTTGTTTTACCGCCCTGTTTATCAAAGTTAATTTTGTTCGATTCGATTCATATTAAATATTTTTTTTATATTTATATAAGAAACAGCAATAGTAATGAGGAAATATTTGATTAGGCTAATGTGAAATATGTCAAAGACCTAGAAGAAAGCAAACATAAAGAAAACTTGAAAAACTTAAAAAGTAAAAATAAAAAGTGCACCACAACGTGTTATTATTTGTCTCCCCTTGTAGGCGCAATATAAAAATTAATGTCGCTAGAATCTTTCTCAAACAAATAAACATTTGAAAGCTTTAACAACATTAAAGAAGATTTGAAAAAGTCATATAGATCATCCACAGCCACAGCAGGAATATAGAAAAATCTATATATATTATTGAATAATTATATAACTTGTAGAAGGAATATTTTTAACAAAAGCAAGATTTAAAAAATGTAACTGCTAAAATAATATAAACATTCACTTAATCAGTCAATATATGACAACTAATGTTTTCTATTGAAGTAAACAACCTTTTTAAGTCAGGTACGAAATGTTTACTTGCACCTCTATTGTTTTTTATATTGGGTCAACTAAAATGCACTGCAAAAGTTAAATTTTATAATAACAAACTAAGTTTAAGTAACGATAAATGCAAAAATAATACAGCTCTCTCTAAATATTAGTAGCAAATAAACGATGGCGAAAACGTAATAAAGATACACAAGAAATAATGGCTAGCTCCTGATCTTACAATGGTAAACTTTAAAGATCTAATGTTTGTCTTGCAGAAAAATTGACCGTTCTAAAAAAACAAATATAACCCTGATTTACTAAAAAAAATTGAATTAATACAAAAAACGAAACAACAAAAAAACAAAAAAACAAATTCAACTTTCAATTACAGGCATATAGCATCATTTATTAAAAAAAGTATCTAAATATATTTATTTACTTTTCGCAACGCTTATATGTTTGATGGTACATTTACTAGTATATATAAGTATATTCCTATTTGCTAGTATGTATGTTTACGTACTTTTACTAATGTTTTTTGGGTGCAATGAATATAATATAGTTTCTTTTATATAAGCAATTTACTAAGCTCGACTTAAATGTGGCAAAAGGCATCGAGTATGGGGCGCCCAATAAGGATCGGATTCACTACACAATCGTAATTGTTTGAGCGAGACAAGCTCGCTTATTACTATAGCACGTAGAGATGACCATTTTTATATAGTATGGTTGTGCATTGAAATGTATGCATTTAACACTACATCAATCATAGGAGCGTGTATACGTATATATGAGATGTCTTCTATGTACAATTTATAATTAAGATATATTGGATCTAATGAAAGCTATATATGTACGTTCATATATATATATATGTGTGTGTGTGTGTGTGTGTGTTTTGTACGGGAACAGGTATGTATCAAGGGTGCGATGGATAAATTGTTGTCTAAATGACCCAAAAGTGAAACTATTACTGACATCATATTTTAACAGATATATTTACCAACATTACAGAAATATATTTTACAATACTAAAAAGTGAATTTCTTCAATAAAATTGCGATTGATATGAACCCCGGTCTTAAGACAACCCAACCTCTTGCAACTCTTCTGGACTGTGTCCTTGTTTAAGTTGGTGAATTCTTCCATAATCCTTGCCTTCAATTCATCTCAGGTGTAACAGGAATTTTTTTCTCTCTCGCTCAACTGCGTCCCACACATAATAATCAAGGCGGTTGCAATCTGGTGAGTTAGGAAGCCAGGTATAAGGGGTGACGTCGTCGCAGAAACTGTGCATACTACTCTTTGGATGGCATGGTGCAGAGTCTTTTTGGTAGATATGGGGTTTTTTAGCAGCCGCCCTTTCGACTCAGGGCAGAACTATCTCTTCAAACATTTGATGTAGGTTTCAGTGTTGGGAAGATGAATGGAGGTATAATATCACCATCACTAGTTATCACATTAAACACATTTGTAATCCCCATTAGCCTCATCTAACTCTTTTTGAATCCTCTGCACGTTCCTCATATTACACCCAAATACTCTGAAATATTCGTATTAGAGCTTCCGGCACGAATGTTAATCAGTACAGCATGCCGTTTCCATGTTTTTGGTAGAGTGAATTTTCACATGGTGCCCTTCGTGTCACAGACGGTGCCCAAATGACCATACCATAATGTGCAGTGGACAAAACAACGCGCATGCACGGAATTGATAATATAATTTGGCGACAATTTATTCATCACACTCAGTACATAGGCGTGTCTGTTTATATATACATGACATGCCTCTGACCGATCGGAAATATTGGAGCACCCAAACGAAACTCGAGTGGTGCTTTTGAATGCACACCTCTCGAAATATATATATCAGCTCTGTACTAATTTAAGTAAAAACAATTTTTTAAAAAGTGGATTAAATTTTATATAATTTTACTTCATTTGCTAATAAAATATTCGGCCTGAATATTCGGGAAATGCTGTTGGGAAAAATGTGCCGGCAGATATAAATAAATGAATATAATATTTTATAGTAAAAACAGAGTATCAACTCAGATATGAGTATCCATAAAAAATAACTTGTTCGCAAGATCAAATGGTCTAGTGATAAAACCAATGACTTGACCCATAGAGTTGTGAGTTCAATAACTGGCTACAGCCGAGGTGAAGAAAAGCTCGGAGATAACTGAATATCTTGAAAAGTCATGGCAAGTGGAACTAGCATAATCTATGCCGGTAGATTAGATTCTAATTCACTGAAGAAATCTTGAGCATACAATGTCCGAAAGGTCGTGGATATGGCAAGGAAATTGAGGACAACAGTCGGAACTATTTAATAGTGAAAATAATGTTCAGAATTGTTTTGAATTAAGTTTTCTTTTTACTAGACTGGTTGCCAACAAAGAGAACCCAGTCTATGCTGCTTTTTAAGCCATAACTGGGGAGATGGTTTCATGCGTTTCCAAAAGCACAAGTGCGAAGATACACCGGAATTTGAACTCGAGCCGCCGATTACATTTCACCGCTAACTATTACACTACCCACAGATACCAGCGTTGACATAATCCTCAGCTAATAAACAAGCGATTGATTCACATTCAACCAGGAAAATGTTTTAATATAACTTTTGTTTTAAAAACATTATCGTTTAATTATTTGTTTTTTTCCTATCTTCTTGACAGTAAGGGAAATTTTTGATTTCTGACACTACTTTTGCTTGCAGTTCTAACCGCTGAAGAACTCCCAATACATTTAGTCTCATAAATTGCTCATCTTATTTTCGCAAGTAACCCGGATGTAAGACAGTTCTTTTTGACGCAGCAGTTATCAAATTTCGATACTTCCGTTCACTTCATTTCTTTCTACAGACTTTTAGTTTTATTTTTCTTTATATTGGTGGTGGGGTGCTTTTCACCCACAAAATCAGTGTTGCAAGAATTAAGAGAAACCAAAAATGCCAAACAACCAAATTTTGGTCTGGAAATAGAACAATGCTGTTATTTTATATTATGCAGTGATGCCAAAATATTTTTACGCTTTTTACCAGTTAAGTTTAGTATATATATATATTATTTATGTATTTGTATAGTTTGTTTCTTTTACTATTTAATTGTTTCTTTCGTTATTTTTGTCTCTTTTTTACCTTTTGGTTTTTTATTTCCAGTCTTACGATTCTTCTCATTTTCCCACATCATTTTCTTCCGTTTCTATGTTGTAACGTTCCTCCTTTACTTTATTCTTCTCAATGTTTTGGTTACTTTTTTCTTTATCTGTATATTCTTTCTTGTTTTTAAGCTGGAGTTTTTCTTTACTTTCATAAACCGAAAAACGAAACGGGAAATATTTAGAGGAGAGTTTCAGGTAACGCAAGCGTAATTTTTTGTTGTTATATTTAAAACTTCAAATACAATTCATGGTAAATAATAATAATAATAATAATAATAATAATAATAATAATAATAATAATAATAAAATGAACGTATACAAGTTAAAGAGAAATCATGTTAAGATTCAAAAGTCAAATTCCTTGGAAAACAGTCCCTTAAATCAATAGATATATAATGAAAAGATTTCAAAGCTGGAAGTCTGACAGGTAAATCATCTACCTAAATAGATTTTTCAGAGATTGTAGAATCGCATCGAATGCTTCTAAAATCAAGGATTGTAAAAGATTTTGAATATATATGAACCGACTGTATATAGTTGATCCCGACCTGGTAGCTCATCTCCAGTCACTGTCTCACCGACGTAATGTGGCTTCCCTCAGTCTCTTCTGCAAATACTTTTACGGCTTTTGCTATAATGAGCTTAGCTTCCTAGTGCCCCCTCTGCATGAATTTACTCGAACTACTAGGCTAGCGGCTAGGTCCCTCCCTTTTACAGTAAAACCAATCAAATATAACCACAACCTCTACTCTAGTAGCTTCTTTGCTCGCTTTTACCACCTGTGGAATTCCCTTCTGTATACTTGCTTCCCTGAACGCTACAATCTCCAAGAATTCAAATGCAAAGTCAAATGCTATATCATATCTTCTTGACTCACATCCTTTCCCTGACAACCGTTGTATCATGTTCTTCCTCTCCATGACACTCTCAAGCAGCATTCTTAACACCTGTATTCACATTCTTTTCTTACTCAATCTATGATTCACCTGTAACTTCTTCCTCTTTCTCATCACTCACCTCTTCTGTAACCCCCCTGTGCACCAGTGACCGTTTTGCTTTACTTGGGGTGAAATGATCACAATAGATAAATCGAAATTGTTTAGTAGTTGTGTCGTTTCTAAAAGTACCAATCAACCTATATAAGGGCAAGACTTGAGTAAACAGAGACAGGATTATATAGAAGAATACTAATGATTATATAGAAGAATACTAATGATTTTCAAAGAAGTCATTCTGATTGGCTGAATAAATAAATGCAAAGTAAATAAATTATTATTAAAATATATTTAAATATATTAGGAGTTATTTCCATTTTTTTTCATTTTTAAAACGAGAGCAAGGCAATGGATTCATTTTTTATTAAAGTTTATCTTCAGTTTGATATTTCTGACTAAACCATTAATTAGAAAATATAGAACAACCTAAATCCATCTGATATTTTATAAGTAGAATATAATTACAAAATTGCTGAAATATATCCATTCTCTTAAAAAGCACGGGTCAGTTAGTCTAATATGATAACACACCGCTATTTATACACATTTATTTTAAATCTGCCTAGATAACTGGAATGAGGTATTTACACTTATTAGACTATTTAAATATTTTGAAAATTATTTTAATGTCTGGAGCCAATCCAATAAGACAATAAAAAGCTCAATTAAAAATTCCAGCATAAATTACCTGAAGAAAGTCAAGGAGTGCAACGGCCGAAACGTTTTGAATATGGCATTTAAGACAAAGACAACAGTCTGAATAATGTAAATAGGGTAAATATTTTTAAAAAGTCTGTAACTCTTGCTATACAAGGGTTATCTTTCTTATAAATATTGTCTTATTGGATTATCTTATGACAGTAGAATAATTTTCTAAAATATTTCTGGAACCGAGAGGCGGAAAAAACCGGGAGGTGAAATAAAAAAGATTCCGTTATAAGAGAATAATAAAGTAATGATTATAAAATACATTTAAAATTTGCTTAATGAAGATTTTACCGATAACTGTATGGATTCAACAAAATATGTTGTCATTTTTGACGCGATAAACAAGTTAGTTAATCTATAATTTATATGATATGCTGGTTACATCGGCTTTGCTAAAATAACACTTTAGCTACCCAGACACATAAATAAAAGATGATCAATATCAGGAATAGCTTTTAGAACGATAATTCTCCCGCAAGCATCATATAAGCTTCCACATGTAAAGATGATTGAAGACAATAGACAGAAAACTGCCGCAAACCGTCTACCATATATCGAGGCACATTCAGAAGATCTGTTGTCCGTACAGCATCGGGACAGTATTCAAAAGTAGTTTTATCCTTCGGAGAAATCACTCCTGAACAAAGTTTTCCCTAAGGGAGAACGTTGTCAAGAATTACATAGAATCTATTCAATACAGAATCGTGGTAAGTCACCTAGTAAACGTAAGGCGAGAAGAACATAGAACATTCGTTGGCAAAAATATGAAATAAAGTATGACTGATCAGGATATGCGTTGTGGTGCAGTGAATATCAGCTTGGAGTGCCGATTTCGAATTCCAGTTGAATTTCTTGCATTCACTTACGTGCAAATACTCTTGGGAAAGGTATTAATCCGTCTCTTTCCTCCAGTTATGGGTTAAATAATACGACAGATTGGGTTCTATAACAATCTACCACAGAAAGCAGTGGCAACCTACTGCGGGATAATCTTCTGCTCAGTCAGTTATGTCTCTTTCGAGACATGATCGCCCAAAGCGTCTATCACGTATGACATTTAACTGGCTGACTGATCATGGATAGAAGGGAAATAGAATTCAGTAGCAAATTTGGAATTAAGTCAAAATTATAAAGAACAATAATGAAAGTTAAAACATCAAGAAGTAATCAGCTCTGATAACCTCATCAGTAGATCTAGCGTAGAAATTAAGATCATTCCTTTATTTTGACACGTTTTCTTGGACGTGTGTGATCATGAATATTCACACGTTTCTGTCTTTTGTAGTTCTCATCAAGATTTGTATTTTTAATATTCCTCCCATTCCATGTTCTGATCGTTCCTTTATACAATTTTTTTCGACGTGTATCTCACTGTTTCTCGTATTTCTCTACTTCCAATATGTCTTGCGAGGGTTGTATTTTTCAAGCTATATCTTCATCATTAGGGTCTGAGAAATTTCAAGTGCCTCTTTCGGATTCTAAGTATAAGTGAAATTTGTTTCAATTTTACTTTAAACTTTCTAGTTGCTTACATGCTCTGTATTCTCAACATCCTTCCGTAGAACCAGATCTGTTGTCTCATGTCTCCTCTTTATTAATGAGGAAATTTCTATGTAATCACCGCCATATAAGAGAATCGATATTAAAGAAAATTTTCTCACATTATTTTCCTCTCTCTTAATATATTTTGTTAAAACTTTGTAAGACACTCACATTGCACTTACAACAACTTCATTCTGTAAACCTCTACCTTCAGTGGGTCTTGAGTCTTGTGTCGTATAATAAATTATTCTATTAAAGTGTGCTGGACTATTTTCTTGGTGGATATGGATTTTCGCGAAAGGAAAAGGTCTTCTCTATTTTGATTGCTGCTTTTCATAAGGTTTGTTATTTTTTTATAAGATATGTGATATATTTGTTTTTAATATTAATCGTTATGAAGAATGTCATTATGAATATTGCATGTTGTCATTGTTGATTTTCGGATTAATAGTGGTGCGGTTTCTCAGTTAAAAAGAAATGAGATGACTGGAATACCATTCACTTACATGGCAGTTAAAACTGTGAAGTTTTCTCACAGAAGAAGAGAATTCTTGAATGCAACATAATTGAATTTCAATTGTTGATATCAAGAATTTGAGCATGCACCTTTAAAATTTAAAAAGTAGTTTAAATTAAAGATACTAAGATATCTTAAATCAAAAGATAATTCTTTAAATGATAGTTTTAGATTGACTGAGGTTTTTGCCAAGAAATTAAATAAAAATTGAAAGTCATTTTTACGTCATAAAATGACTGTCCTATGATAAATTTAGTATTTAATAAATGAAATTTGCATAAACTATAACTATTAAAGTTTATATAAAATATTTTAGGTATGAAATACAGATTTGAATCTTTGATTATTTTGAAGCCGGAAGGAAAGTGAATCGTCTTTTTTATCTTATTCATGTACAAGTTTAAACAGTTTCATTCCAAATCACATTATGCTAGGTGTTTATTTGGTATGGACAGGTTATTTATCAGCGGTAAAATTGTATTTTGTATATAAAATCAATTTATACATAACATTTTGTATACAAAATTCATTTATATAAAATTCATTTATATAAAATCCCGGGGTAAACTTTATTTGAAACGGCTTACTTATTTCACAAGTTGAAAAACATCAGCTTGTCTCGCTATTACAATTGATACTTTTAGTTATGACTAATAAATAGCCTATTAAGAATAAATATGATGTTGTTTTGAAAGCAACAACAGAAAACGGAATTTTTAGTTAATGTGTATAACCATGTACTAAAAACATCTTGACAGTTAACACATAATACAAAGAGTTGAATTTACTGTTCATCAGGGATATTTGATCTTTGAGAGTTCATTTTTACTATCCTCAGTACGCATTGGGTCGACCCTAAGAGACAGTAAATTAAAATTAGAATTTATTTGCATGACATTTAATGATGAAAACTACAGAAGGATGCTGAGAATACCATGGGCGGAGAGAGTAAGCAACGTAAATGTAAAAAAACAAAAACAAAAAAAAAACTCTCATACTTAGAATCGGAAACAGAAAGCTGAAAGTTATTGGATACTTAATGAATAAAGAGCTGTTGCCACTCACTCAAAATATTGAAGGCAAGAGAAACGGGGGAAAGCAGCTTGCCACTGAGCTGAGAAACTAAAATGAATGTCGGAACGGAGAGTGGGAGGCTGGGCAAAAGAGCAAATGTTACTATCGGGTAGGAGGTTGTGGAGCGTCATGATTGGCAACGTTTTGAAAGTACATGACTCATCACTTCAGATCAATTCAGAACGACAGATGACCTAGTGGATTGATCTCGTAGGTGCCTTCAATAACGGGACTGAAAACTATCAGATAGAATGTTATGGAAGTGCACGGCCAACGAAGAAGAGAGATTAAATCTCACGCACTTTTGCAAGAAGATCCAGTTCCCAATCCCAATGAAACCACATATTCTTCAATTAGCCAACTTTAATTTTGTTTTACAATAATTTTTAACCTGTACTAGGCCCAATTCCCCTCCAGGTAGTGTTTTAGAGACTAAGAGACACAGTTGATGAGAATATGCGCGCAAGATAACGCATAACTGTAAGCATGTTAAGATTATAGTGATCGGGGAAGCATCCTCTTGGGAGTCGGATCCAGAAAGTATCGGTTAATAGGAAGAAGCTGGTCGAGTGGAACCTACATTGTATCAATGAAATACAAAAGGAATGAGTATAGTTCACTTCAATGTACCTGGCATTGCAGGTCTTATCTGTGAAGGTTAGAGATAATGAAATTAAAGAATGTAGTTCGTCTGAGAACTTTCCATGCAAATATGGATTTAATAGCGAGAAGCTAGTGGCATTTGGCCCTCGGGAAAAAGGGTTGTACTGTGTAAATAATATATCAACTAGAAGCCCGAGTAGAGGCTTTTGGACTCCATCAAGACTGGAAGGTGAAGACTGCTTCTGCCCATATATGACAGCATTATTTCCATTTTCGATAAGCTCTTGTAAAAATATCAGTTAGCCGGCATTTTTTCAGGAGCCGTATGAATGGATCGTATCTACGGGTTCCACTTGCGGTATGGTGTGAGCTTAAGTTTCAATATATAACGAAAATTCTGGCAAAATAGATTAAAGAAGTAAATAAACAAACATTTAACGTATAAATTTTTGGGGGTCTTATTCTTATCAGCCGTTTTTTGAAGAATCAATGAGATTTTTGATCAGATACATAACGCTTATCTTAATCTGTTTATTCTATGCATCAATCAGAAGACAAAAGAAATTTATCCAGTATATATGACTGAGTCAGAACATTTTGTAAGACGATGTTACATAAGCCAATATTATCTATGGGAATAACAAGATTTAAAAAAATCGTTTCTTAAACTGCATTCACTAATTCAACTGGAATTCGAACTAGGCTTTTCGGCCTTTGAATGAAAAGTTGGAGAGCCGAGTTCGAATTTCAGTTTTATTCATTGCTTTCACGTACGCGCAAATACACTTGGGAAATATATTAATCTATCTATTCTCCCTCCAGATACGGGTTGCATAGCAGGAAAGATTGGGTTCTATAGCCTTGGTTGACAACCAGTCTACCAAAGAAAGTAATGGCAACTTACTGTGGGAATATCTTCTGTCAAGTCAGTCATGTCTCAAAATAGACACGATTACCGAAGCATGTATCACCTAAGACAATTAACCAATTGCATAATAGAATATTTATGAACATAAAGAAAATAATAAAAATAATAAAAAATCGTTTCTTAAATTGCGTTCACTAATCAAACTGGAATTTGAACTCGGCTTTTCGGCCTCGAAATGAAAAGTCGGAGAGCCGAGTTAGAAATCCAGTTGAATTCATTGCTTTCACTTACACCCAAATAAGCTTGGTAAAGATATTAATCCATCTCTTCTCCCCCATCTACGGGTTAAATAGCAGAAAAGATTGGATTCTATAGCATTCGTTGGCAACCAGTCTACCACAAAAAGTAAGGGCAATTTTCTGTGGGAAGATCTGCCCGGTCGGTCATGTCTCAAAAAGGACATGATCGCTGAAGCATGTATCACCTACGGCAACTAACTGATTGCATACCAACGTATTTATGAACATCACCAAAATATTTATTAACATAAACAAAATATATAATAATATATAAGTGGCATAATTTTTCCCGTCTGAATCTATCCTGCACATCTATAAATCTACAATCCGCCCGTGTATTGAATACTGCTGCCACATCTGATCGGGTGCCCCTGCTACTCTCCTCGGGCATCTTGACAAAATACAACGGAGAATCTGTAACGCGATCGATCCTGTCTTGGCGGACCGGCTGCAACCGCTCTCTCACCGACGTGACGTGGCTTCTTTGTGCCTCTTCTACAAGTACTTTCACGGCCTCTGCTCCGATGAACTTAAGACTTGGTGCCGCCTAGTTACGAATTTACACGAGATACTAGATTGGCAACTAGGTCTCACCCTTTTACAGTGAAACCGATAAAATGTAACCGCAATTTCTACTCCAACAGCTTCTTTTCTCGCACTTCCAGCCTGTGGAATTCCCTTCCAAATGCCTGCTTCCCCAACGGCTACAATCTCCAGGAGTTTAAGTGTAAGGTCAACAGACACCTCCTAACACACTAACTTGCATCTATTCTCTCAAACACTCTCACCATCTAACCAACCCTCATTCTCGGTACCCTTACCCGTCTATCACCCTCCTGACATTTCCTATATCTAACTATCCTTTCCCATCACTCCCCCGACCCTATGTAACCCCCTGCGCTACAGTGGCAGTGGAATGCCTTACTCGGGGTGAAACGATTAAAACAAAATAAGGCAAAAGTCGATTCAGAATTCTTTTCTTGAACGTGGTCTTTTGAGCGTAGTAATTTTCGATAGAAAAATCAAGTGTTCAAGTTGATACTGTTCAGGTTTGATGATCCGCTTTATCTCAAAGTTTTAAGATTTTAAATAAGTCCATTTTATTTTCCTATGATTGAAGTCTGTTTCTTCTTTTTTTTCTTTCTTAGAACTCTTAATTAGAAAGAATTATTTCATTTATACTACTTTTCCTTTTTTATAAGTTCGCCCCGTAGATAAAATTGTTTATAAATGTTGTGTTTTGAAAGTCAAAAAGAATAAATAGATAAAAATGTCCAAATTTGTATTTTAAGCTGTCGGAATCATGTTTTCCACTCACCACTAAAGTAATAAAAAGAAATTAAAAAAAAAAATTAAAATCTACATTAAGAAATAGAAAAAATATAGGATAAAAGCAAAACAGCAGAAACGGTTCGTGATTTCATGATTGTAAAACTAATAGAAAATCACGTATCCTTAATAAACTTAATGTAAAATTAGTGAATAAAATAATAAACAGTTAAATATCTATTCAGATGACACAAGAGTTTTATAAGTTCACAACTACAAATCTGTATGATCTGACCTTCCAACTGATCTCTCTGACCTAGTGGCTGAATGGCTTATAAAATTCAATAATTCCCAAAACAAATAAGTAACCTTCCACCACCATCGAACACATTTTCACCTCTCATGGTAGATGGAATTACTCTCAATAAGATTCCTAGCCTTGAACATTTATTGAGACTCAAGATCACCCCAGATGTTTTGGAACTCACACATAAGATTTATTGCTAAAATTGTTTGCTTCATTGTACCAATCCAATAGGTCTCTAACTCATCCTGCTAGTCGCACCTATCCTAATGTAGTAACAAAACAACGATATGTTAAACATTCTTAAAATTTCAGAAGATTTTTTCTTTGATTTCAAGCCTCGTACTAGGTAAGATGAAAATTATAACCGGCAGCAAGACCTCTGATGAAGAGATTTCGAGGAGCGTGAAACCACATAATAACTGCTGTTGTTTCTTGGCCCATTCTGACTTAGGATGGTAGCACCTGTTAGGAACCCAGCTATAGGCAGAGAGTGAACCCCCCAAAGGGGGCCAAAACATGAAAATATAAATATATATTAGAAAAAATTACCGGCCATACATTTCAATAGCAAAAAAAGAAGCACCAGCAATACACTTTCGGAAAAAAATTACTTAGGTTCACAATAAGATTTCCTTATTAAATGACAGAAAAAGAGTTGATATGTTGCTAAATGACACATAAAAAATTGATATGCTACTAAATGACGCATAAAGAGTTGATATGATGCTAAATGACGCATAAGGAGGTGATATGCTGCTAAATGACACATAAATTGTTGATATGCTGCTAAACAAACAAATGAAACTATTTCAAGCATTTTTAACAACTCGTGAGACTTTGCTTTTTCTTATTATAGACAGCACGGAACATGGACAATATATCAATTTCATCGGATTCAATATGACGTCTTTTTCTTCATGGTCAGCATTAAGTTGATTTTTTTCCCACCAAGATTTTCATATTATCACCAAGTAGACGAAGAACTTATTTTGTGTTCGTTTATCACCTATAAAATTAAGAAACTACATCAGTTTTTTTTTTTTGCATAAAATATTTTTCGTTTTATTGTGTAAGAAGCGATAAGGTACGGCTTTTCTGTTTTATGATTTTGGGAGGGTTATTTCTCCGGGCAACGACAGTCATACCTCTTAGTACTGAAAGGACAGTTTAATGAAAGTTTTCTTAGCGGATAGAACCCAATTTTTTTATTGTATGTGTTAATCATATGTTATTTTTTTCCTGAAATCAAATTGAGAAAATTCATGTTTTTGCCCAAGGAATAACTTTCAGACTTGGTATCTATAAATTGATAGCATTACTTTACTTGATTTTGGTATCTCTATGCTAGCAAACCAAAACATTAATCTAAGAAGTCGTGTCATGTTCTAAAATAGCCTTGTCAGATCTAGACTCTCATATCTCGATCAAAAATGTCTAATATATCAGCTATATACATCTGTTTTATAAGATCAATAACTAAAAACTGATTCAAGTGGATGGATGAGGTTCGTCTTGAAGAGAACTGTCCTTCGTTGGATCTTGCAGACTGTCGCTACAGCATCGTAAACAAAGAAATTAACAAATTAACAGAAACTCCATAATCGTATATTTTTCCAATAACAGCAACAATTAAAATAAATATCAGGTTAGGGCAGGTCGATTTTGAAACCCTGGTATTGAACTCAATTGGGGTTTTCACATGGTAAATCACGACACATAATATTTTTTCCAAACCCTTATCAGTTTTCGAGGAAAAAAAGGTTTACGCTGGAATTTCATTCCAGTGGTCATTGAAAATCTTATAGCTCAGCATTATAAAATTTATAATTTACTAAAGTTTTACAAATTATATATAGGCAAGTTGCGTCTCACAAACGAATTATTACTAAATTATAGTGCCATGAAATAAGACCTTCATTTACTTCAATAAGAAATTATACTGAAAAATTATGATGTAACATGTTATACAGGGCTGTATTTCTAGTGTGAATTTTATTAAACAATTCAAATTTAAAACATTTTCCTTATAATTTGTCCTTAGCAGAATTATGATGTTAAATAAACTTTTACCTACTTTTGTTTCTATTAATTATAATCGACCAAATGATCTAATAAATATTATTCAGTGTATAACTTTTTTGTAATCATTTGTAATGTTTTTTCACATATTTCAGTCATGGAATACAGTAAAAAAATGCATATTCGTTTGTAGTGATTCATAATTAAAATTCTGGTTTGAATATATCTCGTAAAAATTAAATTTATTCGAATTTATTTCTGAAATTTTGAAATCAGCTTTTAGGGAATAACCCGTGAAAATTAAGTATTTCTGTACAAATTTTAGATGACGGTTAAGACAAAATACTGAAAAATTGGTTAAAAGTATGAATCTAAATTTAGATGTCAGTACCAATCACATCAAACGTCATCCTTTACACTGAGTGCAATGTTGATTTTCTAAAAATAGTAAAAGATCAACCTGCCTGAATATCAAATGTAACCTGAAGAGAAAATAATGGCAAAATCATGACACTACCTTCAATAAAATATTTGGAAAGAAATTCTTATGAGTATTAGAAAGAGTAAAGCAGTAGATTTAGAAAAAGATTTTTCCTGGAAATGAAAAAATTATAGATTTCGGGTGGCAACGTTAAATATTCAGTCATTAAATATGGAATTTTTCCTCATAATAAAACCGGTAATGCAACTAAATAAAATATTTATTTCTGATCTTGAGCGCGGTTAACTGAAACCATATAATGCGAAAATGTGGATAAATCAGGCAGCTGCACAATCGGTAATGCTGTTGGATATGTAAAGAAGAGATATCTTTGTGAAATATCTCTAAAAACTACATTATAGCGAGACATGTGTCAGTCCATAATCCGGGCATAAATATAGCCTCTTTAAAATAAACACAACAGATGTTTCCTTTGACAAGTATTTAAAACTTTAAAAAAATCGTAAAATATATTCACAAGACGAAGATCAAAGAAAAGCAGATTCTGTAGTCTTCTGTCAGAAACCGTTTGAAAAAGACGAACAAAGTTATCAGTATCAAGGCAAGATTTGAATGATGTCTTTACAAAGTACCACTTGAAGAAAGCATTTCGAAAAGAGAGAGAAAAAAAAACAGTAACTTTCATTATAGCATAAAATTTCTTGGGTTCTATAAGATAAAGAAATAAAGAAATATCTACTTACGTAAGAGGCTTTCTGTTTTCTAAAAGCATTTACCGTTAATTTTTTCAATTGTACGAAAAAATGTATTGCATATTTTCATTGAGTTGGAAGAACGCAGAGTAAATTTCCCTGTCATTAGTTATTAACACAAAATTAGGGATCATGAGTCTCCACAATTTCCTGTCCTTTGTAGTTTTTAATAAAGATTGTCTTTGGTTATTTCTCCTAAACTATGTTCCACCATCTATTTTACTCAAGCTCACTTGCCTTCAAACTACCTTGTGAGTATAAATTTCAAGTCTTATTTCCTTATTATGTGACAGAAATTTGAAGTGTCTCTTCGTAATGTTAAATATATCTTTTTGTTTTTATCTTCTTTAAAACTTTGCCGTTACTAAAGTAAAGGGTCAATGGCATTCTCAGCATCCTTCTGTAGAACCATATTTCTATTTCTTCAAGTCTCTTATTCATCTTTGAGGAGATTTTCAAGCATTCCTTGTCGTACAGGAATACAGGTGTCACGTAACAGTTCAGTGCACTGATTTAAACAAAAAAAAATGCAAACAAAAAACGTGAGTTAGGTCCATCAGTTGAATATGCTATATTTGTGTGTTACACTAGTTCCTACATGGTCATCAAAGTTAAACAACGCCGGACTTCGTCAGTACTTAGATGATCCGTTTGGGAATACCAGGTAACGTATCTTAATTTTAGCATAAGGGTGTTTGTATCAGATGCCCAGTGATGATCAAATTCACTATGTAAAAGTAATGTTCAACTAAAAAAGCTCTTCTTCTATGTGCTTTGTCTTTTTAGGACGTAGGCGATCATGGCTTTCCACGTCAACCTATATCTGTTGGCTTTTAGCACGCTTTCTCCTGTTACACTACGCAAACCCCCATTCTGTCATCCATCTGCTCAGGCCATTCAAATATATTATCCGCTGCTTTTCTCTGTCTCTCTTTCCCTCTATGTGGCCTGTTAGTATCAGGTTCTCTAAACCCTCCTTCTACATTGCATGTCCCAAGAACTTTAGTTGTCTTTTTCTTATGTTCAGTATTAATATCTTTTTGTTTCCATCCTTTTTAAAGCCTCATCGTTGCTCATATGCTCGATCCATGATATCTGCAGCATCCTTCTGTAGGACCACATTACAGATGCTTCAAGTTTTTTCTTCATCTTTGATGATATTGTCCAGCATTCACTACCATATTGAAGAACTGACATCACATGGCGATCCAGTACTCTTTTCTTTGTTTCTAGGAAAATTTTCCTGTTTCTTAAAACTTTACTCAGCTTCTGGAACGCGTCCTTTGCCATGCCAATTCGCCATCGTATCTCTGTGTCGCAATCTCCGTCTTCTGTTAGAACACTTCCTTGGTATTTAAACTTCTGTACCTGCTTGATTTTAGTATCCCCCACCTGTATTTGGCATTTAGGGCTGCTTTTTGTGGTACAGTGGATATCGGCTCGGAACGAGAAGCCGGGGAGCCGAGTTCGAATTCCAGTTGAATCCATTGTATTCACTTACTCGCAAATAATCTTGGGAAAGGTATTAATCCGTCTCTTCCTTCCAGTTATGGGTTAAATAACAGGACAGGTTGGGTTCTATAGCCTTGGTCGGCAACCAGTTTACCGCAGAAAGCAATGGCAACCTACTGCGGGATAATCTTCTGCCCAGTCAGTCATGTCTCTTTCGAGACATGATTGCCCAAGCGTGTATCAAGTATGGCACTTAACTGACTGACTGACGTTTTGCTGATGACCATGCATTCTATCTTCTTTCATTTTATTTGTAGTAGTTTCTTGTCACTCTCTTCAGCGACATTCTGTAGGAGGTCATGTAGTTTCCTTTCCGTGTCTGCTATCAGCACTGTATCATCTGCGTAGCTTATGTTGTTCAAATTGTGGCACCGATGATGAATAATGGCATAACATCTAGAGTTCTCAAAATAGTTTCGCTGTTCAAATAGGCATTCCATGTCTAATTTACTACTAGCCTACTTGCTAAATAAAGAACACAAGTAATTTTATCAGCAAGCGAAGCGTATTTATCAAAATAAAATAAAATTTGCATAACATTTTCTGGGGTCTCAATGTTGTGTGAAAAACCGTAACAGACATACAAAGTAGAATGGTTAGTTTAGATTGGGGGGAAAAAAGAATAAAGACACGTATGAATCGTCATTATTACAATCAACCATTTCTGTTGGGAGCATTAAAAAATACAGCTAACCCTTTTATTCTAAACCCTCGATCTATGTGAAACACAAATGCATATATATATATATATATATATATATATATATATATATATATATATTTACTCATATATATGTATATAAATAAATAGGTGAGAGTATTTATCGTGTGTTTATAAGATTAGTAAAAGGAAATTAAAATTTGAACTTGATAGATAACGTTTGGAACATGTATCTCAAGTATTCATTAGGAATAATTTCATCAATTAAATTATATGCCAGCTATGATATAATGGGTATGATTTACAAAATAAATAAACAAAAAATATAATTCATATTCACATAGTATGACGATTTCTTTTAGCATGAAAGAGATTGGTTGTTAGTTGTTAACTTAAATACATACATACATACATATATATATATATATATATATATATATATATATATATATATATATACATGAGCCTTTAAAAATATCACCGTTACGTGAGCCTTCTTTAAAAAAATGATAAACGGTAAAATGAGTTATTGTAAATCACCAGAAGAAACCACTCATGTTAGAATCCAATATCGCGTAATAACTCGTTTATAAATAAGAATATCTAAATGTTCTACAATATAATTGTATTGTACACTGCTCTAATTTAATTATGTCCAAAAACTAAGTAATTAAACAATCAGTATATATATATATATATATATATATATATATATATATATATATATATATATATATAAATATATATATATATATATAAGAAAAATTAAGGCAACACGTTATTTCATGGTAAATCGGAAGTATGGGCCTATTTCACGCA
The DNA here is from genome assembly GCA_037127315.1 of Ascarosepion bandense. Lineage (NCBI taxonomy): Eukaryota > Metazoa > Mollusca > Cephalopoda > Sepiida > Sepiidae > Ascarosepion > Ascarosepion bandense. The sequence goes on from JBBBDQ010000202.1 coordinate 3,199,242, forward strand.
AACCATCATCACCTTCGGTCTTTATTGTACAAAACATTTTACGAATCTTGAATTCGTGTAAAATCATTTGTGCAATAAATAGGGAAGCTGCTGATGGTTCGCCTGAAATATCCGATTTGCCATGAAATAACATGTCTGCCTTAAGTCTTTTTGTATTCGCTCTCTATATATTTATGTACATATATATTTAGAGCACTCTTAGAGAGTTATCGTACCACTGTATGTACAGGATACTTTGGATTCTTCTCTATCTACACCGCATGCTGATTATATATATATATATATATATATATAAATATATATATATATATATATATCTTTATAATGCCTAGAACATGGTAATCGTTACATAAAATAAATTTTCTTAGCTTACAATAAAAAAACACAAAATTAAATTCACAAGAACTATCTTATTAAACCAACGTAATGAAATAACTAACTATTGTCATCATAGGATCATTCATACTTTTAAATATATATAAAATTATTTTAATATGTTTACAACTTGCTCTTATCTATAAAATCTGTCCCTATTAATTAAATATATATATATCTTAAAACTAAACTTATTTAACTGGTACTTTCTTAAGTATATTTACTTTTACAACAAGTCATTTTGTATTTCTGTTTTTCTAATCTAACTTTTTTCTAATCTATTTTCTTTAAATTGGTTTATTTTATGAACAAAACATTTCAAGACGATTTTTAAAAATTATTTTTATTTTTTATTTTTTTCAACTCTTTGCTTTTAATACATCAACTACTATTTTATTCCGTTCCTGTTACAATTTTTGACACGTGTAGTCTTCTACGGATAAACTTCGCTAGAATTTTAATTTTTTTAATATCTCTTTATCAATACGACCAAGTAATTTAACCCTATTTTACTACCTGATGAAGAAGTATTGAACACCGAAACTTTATAGATATTGAGTTGCAGTATTCCATAATAATAATAATAATAATAATAATAATAATAATATATATATATATATACATAACATAGTGATGATCCACGTATACTGTTTCAATATGTATAGGAAAGAATATTAATAAAAAGATTTGAATTTAAAAATGTACTTTTTTTTAACAGTATTTGTTTATTTTTATTATTGTATTTTATATTTCAGACCGCCCTCGGTCCTTCATCAGAAACGAGTGATCGCTTCAATAATCACAAACTAAATATACGACAAAGAAATGTATACTCCCCAATTGCAGCCCATTTTAATCAACCTGATCATACTTTAGAAAATTGCAAATGTTTACTAATAGACTGCAATTTTAGTTCGACATACACACGCAGAAAGAAAGAAAAATACTGGATTTTAAAATTAAATACACATAAGCTAGGGTTAAATAGGGACTTAGGTGTGTTGAATATTTACAAATATTTCAATAGCTAAAATTTTTTTTCAGATATTCCAAGAAATTTTTATCTAAAACAAACAGACTTTCTCTACGGACGTGCCGCATGTTGCGAACAAACACACCACGTGATGTAAACACAAAAAAAAATATTCGGACGCTATCGTGAAATACGTTTCTAATTCAAATTTTAAAATCATTCGTTTCTGAAGAAGGACCGAGGGAGGTCTGAACTATAAAATACAATAATAAAAATAAAAAATACTGTCCAAAAAAAGTAATCTTTATATTCAAAACTTTTATTAATATTCTTTCCTATACATATTAAGACAATATACGTGGATCATCACAATGTTATATATATATATATATATATATATATATATATATTCTTTCCTATATATATATATATATATATATATATGTATATATATATAATATTAAGAAACTAAATGAAATGCTATGTACCCCAAACATTTAACCATAAATACAAACACTAGTATAACATCGAAGATATAAAGAATGTGTCAATAAAATGAAGAGAAAACTGCGCGATAATGACAGTCAGGAGTCAGTGTTGGTTTCTGTTCACATTGTTTCTGTGTCGCTTTCTAGCTTTTCTCTCTCACTCTCTCACTTCCGCGCAACAAGTGCTTAGGATATTTATAATGGTTGGTTATTTTCCGACTACCTATCTACCTATCTGGCTGTCTTGACGTTCGTAAGCAGAGATTTTTTATATAAAACAATTAAGTGACACTGTCTAAAATTCCATTCAGCTTCAATGCAAGAGTTACTAGACGCATATTCATTAACCGAGTTTAGATTTCTTCATTTTCGTCGGATATTTTGTATTCATGTCATTATTTGCCATACCAGACACAAAGCCTTACCTGTTTTCTTAACGTCAGCTGCTAAACTCTAGAAGATTGGTATCATGTCATATGGTCAATGAGTTAGAGTTGAATTTATTGGTCTGGAGATTGCTTCAAAACCCTTCAGCATCAGTTGTGGACTTTGGTTTGTCAAAATACGCCATTAATCGATGGCTACAACGTTGCTATTTTCAGCAATTTATGGTTCTCAAGTAACCATAACAACGATGAGATATTTCAATAAAATAAAACACTGTCATATCGTATTTAAGTTGCACAGGATTTGTTTAAAAAAAATTCGGAAGACTTCTAACAAATGAGTCAGTAACAACGTTCGCTTGATATGGAGCTAATGGAACATTTATGGAACAAATTGGAGAGGTCCGTCCGCTCGCATGATTCTCTGCTTGAAATATCAAGGAGAGTTGGCCAACTATTGCGACGACATAGCTCTAAATTTCTCTAAAGGTTTTCGAAATAGTTTTACAATTTGCTGAATTTAGTCTAGATTTCTTTACACGGTCTTGGGACCAACCTTTGTCTTTTGGCACATCAGAGTATATATATATATATATATATATATATATATATATATATATATATATATATATATGTATGTGTGTGTGTGTGTGTGTGTGTATGTATGTGTGTGTGTGGTCAGGGAAAGATTATTAGTTGCTATTCATGGTTTGCATTCAGTATGTCAATATTCGCTCAATACGGAATGCCCTTTCGATTTAGAATATCGATTAGGCCGGTTCCTTCTTGTCGACCATGTCTTTTCGAAAGACATGTCATTGTGTACCACATGATGGGGTTTGACGGGAGGTTGCCTAGCTTGTACGAGGGAGGCACGGCAAATGTCAACAAGCGAATAAATCACAAAACAAGCTCGGAAGTTATAGGTTACATTTAAGGAAGAAATAACAAAGAAGGTAAGAAAAGAGAATGGAATTGGAAGAGCAATAAAAGGAACAAATGGGAACAACAGTAAAAACAAAGAATAAAAGATTGTGGGAATAAAAAGAGGAAAATGTAATAACGTATAAAACAATAAATAAAAAGTAAACAGTGAAACGTACGAAAAAGACAAACAAACTTAGAACAAAAAAAAAAGTAATGGTTAGATTGGGAGAAACATTACAAGTGTTTTTGGATTACAATTGAATGATTAACTAACTAAAAATAAAAAAAGTATTTTGAACAACAAAAAAAAAATACATTATATCTTAACATCCAATGCAATAAAATGATAATAATTAGAGAATTAATGTCCTACACTCAATAAATTTCGCCTTACAAGGGAAAAATTACAAATTTTAAAATCTTATTATAATAGAGAAGTTTATCCATGCGGAATATACAGCAATTATTCATAATAATAATATAATATACATTTGTCCACAGAATTTTAAGTTCGGGGTGCGTGTGATACACATGAACAATTAACATTTTTCCGGTTACCTTTGCTGCCATATTTAGAAAAGTATTACTGGTACATTCTCTGGTTTAGAAGAACCAATGTGTTACTAAGTTTAAGTCATTAACAAAATTTGTCTATTTTTTAAAAAAATATTCACACAGTTATCAAGTACATTTTTGTCTGGTTCGTGGCTTTTCATCTCAAGGAAAGACGTAATTCTAGATTCATTTATTATGTTAGTTTCGTAAATTTCTTTGTCATCTTTGATGTTGTAGTTCACGAAATGACCTTCTTCGAAGAGATGTATGTTAGTTAATAATTTTGTTTCTCTTACTGTGAGCTTATTTACATTTAAAGCATTTTTGCTACTGTTACTTTCGCGCAAATACCCTTGGGAAAGATATTAATCCGTCTCTTCCTTCCAGTTATGGGTTAAATAGCAGGACAGACTGATTGCCTTGGTCGGCAACCAGTCTACCGCAGAAAGCTATGGCAACCTACTGCGGGATAACCTTCTGCCCAGTCAATCATGTCTCTTTCGAGACATGATCGCCCAAGCGTGTATCACGTATGGCACTTAACTGACAAACTGACTGACGGTTCACCTAGTACTAGACCGGGTATCCACTCAAGTTTTATGACACCCGAATAGGGTTATTCAAAGTAAATAAAGATAGACTGGAGACTTGAATAGGTTCCAATTGTAGTGATTAGGGAAGTATTCTTCCACAAAGTAAAGGTTTTTGAGAAGGACTCTCTCTTTGAATGGGACTTTCTTCTTAATAAAGTCATATGCACATCATAGGGACATAGTTGGTTCTAGCTGTAGAAACTAGGGAAACTAAAGAATGTAATTCGTCAGAACATTTGCCTAGGAAATAGCGATGGGATATAGATAGATCTTCGACGTGTTTTCTGTGGGAAACGGTCTGGAGAATAGAAAATATTTAATTGCACTTAAACTCTATTAAGAATGGTAGCTGAAGCCCAGATTTGGTGACAATACCTGATTTTATTGTCTGACATATTTCTTTTAAAGAGAATCTGAACACTTTCTGGAACAGTACAAGGAACCGATCATTTTACCAGCCTCTTTAACGATAGAACATATATATTTTACTTGAGGTCTTGCGTGAACTAGAGTCTCAATCGTCGGTCAAAGAGTTTTGTACTTTTGTGTAAAGATGTATGCTTTATTTCAGCTTGTGTTCTAAATCCTAATAAAGACTTAATAAATTCCCATTTAAATCGATACTAATTGGTGAAAGAAATGTTAAATCAATTTACATTTATCCCTGCAACAATAGCCATCAGTTAAAGTTACACCACTACTAACCATGGGTATATAATACCCGATTTTGAAAATATCAAATAATATTAATATAAATCTTTATTTAAAATATTTTGCATGTAGGCACTTCAAATTATGTATTTTGAGTTAACATTAATAGGAACTAAAAAACATATTATTTAGGTAAGAAAATTAGGTGCTGAAAATTTAATCTCATTGTAATTGAAATAGCGTCATTTGAGCTGTGTACTATATACTCATGGTTAGTGTTCACGGGTTAACTACTGCAAATGTTAAAATCAGAGCACGTTAAACACAAGAAATTTTTTAAAAAATGTTTATAGCCCAAAATTTTTATTCAGTCGAACTAGCTCAGACATTCATGAGTATATCACGCCAAACATCACGGCTCTCCATCAATACCGGAAGATTATCTCGGTGGCATCCAAGTTCATTATAGTTGGTCAATTTACTTAGTTTCTGGGCGACCAACCAGTCTTGCGCCATGGTTAGGCTTCTAGAGCAGTAAATCACTTGCAAGCTTTTTTCTTTTCTTTTCCAGCTAGCGGTGACCTGGAAAATCCATATTCATTCACGTAATATTGTAGAAATATCAGAAATGGGTCTATAGAGTTGTGATTTAGTTGGATGTTGTCTCTAGAGATGTTAAATATAGATCTTTGCAATCAAGTATAGGTTTTATCAAGCTTAGACTCAATAGCTTCTGTTAACATCCAACTAGTGCAACATTAAGACCAACTAATATCATCATTTAAGATTCGTTTCAAGATCCTGATGCAAAGAAAAACATAAAAACACTGGTATTAGCCGGAAAGTATTATTCATGTTGGATATTACCTAAATTAATCCTGTATATACAACATTTGAATACTTAGTTAAATAAAAATAATTAAAGCAGACCGACTGGGGGCAGTACTAAAAGAAAGTTTTCCTTTCTAGAGAAAAAGTGATACCAGTATCTGTCAGGAGGTGGGCAATCACGACTCTCTACAACTTTCTATCGATTGTAGCTGTTGGTAATATTTCTTTTTTTATTATTGTTCATAATCACGTTTCTGCCATCTATTTATACAAGCACGTTAAGAAAGTTAGTTGCTGTTTACCACCAACCTTCATGTCTTCAGTATCGTCTTTTGAAGAGATGTATTCTTACTATTCCCAACGGTATTAGCACGTAAGTAAATTCATCGAACTCGACCAGAATTCGAACTCAGTTCTCTGATTCCTCTATTAGACCCGCTATCTATTACTTCGTTGTATTTCTAATTTCAGCAATCATTAACAATCTTCTCGTGCGAATGAAACCTGTATATCTAAGCGAGGACCATCCTTTTTTTAAATCAAGTAGGTTGGCGCTACAGAACCACAAACAAAGTACTGTACGAGATAACAAAAAAAACATAACTTGAAGTCTTTTTTACAACAACGACTAAATAGATATCACATTTAACCCAAAGAGAAAATAAGGATATAAGATTTTACATTCCACATTACTTCAAAGAGAAAGGTAGGGAGGAAGATCTCTTAAGAGTGGAAAGAGCGAAACAGATACAGGATATAAGATTTTCCAGAAAAATTGTTTTAAGATAAAGATTTGATAAGTTTTAACAGATGATAGCACTGGCAGCTCGGTCAATGAATTACAAATTTTCCTTATAAGGAAACAAAAAATATTACCATTATAAGAAAGTTAACTGGTGTTAAAACTAGACTCTCTTATTCCTCCATGTGACCCACTATCCAATACTCCAGCATGTCTCTACAATACATTATTTATATACACAGGCATAAAAGTAGCAAGTATATTGCAAAAATATTATCTTGCATACAAACATCTGATACAGTTTGGTTTGGTTTATATTGTTTTACGGCTTATCAACCTGAATGTGTTATTTAATGCTGACAAGACTTTTAGGATAGATTCGTATAAATAGAATATATATTCTTTGTAAGAAATCACTTTGTAGTTAATGTTTCATTGACGTATTACTATAAACAGGGTTTCTGTCGAGAGTCAAAAGCAATGTTGTAACATTTCATTTTCAAAAATATAGTGCTGATAATGTTCCATTTTTTACTTGAAAAGTGTATTACAGGTAATATATTTAAAAAAAAATAGTGCTGATAATGTTCCAGTTTTACTTGAAAAATGTATTACAGGTAATATATTTTCAAAAATATAGTGCTGATAATGTTCCATTTTTTTACTTGAAAAATGTATTACAGGTAATATATTTTCAAAAATATAGTGCTGATAATGTTCCATTTTTTACTTGAAAAATGTATTACAGGTTTTCAAAAATATTTTCAAAAATGTATTGCTGATATTTTACTATAAACATCTATTATTCTTTCATAGTGTTTGACTCCAGAGAGGTGTTAACTATTTGCTCACAGATAGGCTTTAAAAAGGGCTTTCACACGGGTCAAGGTGAACCTAGGAATAAAATCAATTAGAAGGTTGTTCTATGCTCATCACAACCTCCCAATCAGAGGCCTTGCTACTGGATATACTTTATCGTCGCACCCAGTGTGAAAATCTGATACAATATATTAGAGACAGTGATTCCTGTATAACGACAGTTGAAGTCGGGTTCTTACGCAGATAATTCATCAAATAAAGAACGACTTAAATAAATCAGGGAATTTAAATATTTAAAAATTCACAAATAAAAATTTTGCATTGACGACGTCATAATGTTTTAAGCTATCAAACAAAAAATGAAGAAAATTCCTCTTTTTCAGAAACCATTTTAAATTACATGATTCTTTCAAGTGAATATCTTTCTAACGTAACCTCCTTAATTCTGCCATCATTAAATTTGGGGCGATAAGGAATATGTCATTCTAGTAAAATCTGGTTTCTTCTATCTTGCATGGCAATAGCATTGATTGGCTTCTTTCAATGCAAATACCACTGATAATGGAGAAAGCTGGTAAAATGTAACACGGAAGTAATTGGATCAGGGGGTCGATTTGACAGATATTCTTATCTGCTTTGTTTTTGAAAATAAAGTTTGCTGCCTCACGAAGCTAGAGTTTAAATGACAAGTGCATAATTTGAATTTTCAAGAGGTTAGAATTGCTGATATACCAGATGTTAACCAAAGGTTGATTCAACAGGAAAGATGTAAACTAGCCAAATGTTGTAGGAACACACTACTTTTGTGAGCAGTAGCGTAACGGCTAGTTTTCAGAGCTTCCTTGAAAGCAGTCTCTTATCTGATTTTATACACTGATTGAAAAAAACTACTACTTGAAATGATAGAGGTAAAATTCTGTAGTACATTAATTTCGTGAGTAGTGAGCAGTAACTTACATAATGTAATATATACATATATATATATATATATATATATATATATATTTGATGTTCAGACTTTTGTGTAAAGGCCTGATAACTCGATCTCTTCCGGAAACTGTAACTAAGATCTGCTCAGCATAGCTTAAGTATAAACAACAGGTGGGCTCTGTGGCTGACGGAAAAACACAGGTGTGCCTGCGTAAGCATCTGCAATGTGGATTAGCTAGCCGCCCTGGCAGATAACTGCCATCGAATACGAGTAGCCATTATATATATATATATATATATATATATATATATATATATATATACTACCGGCCATATTTATTAGGCCACCCCACTTTTTAAAAAAAAATGATATATTTCATACTATTTTTAGTATTTTTTGCCAAATAAAAATAGAATGGTTCTTTTGTTATTATTACTTTGCAATATTTTACAAACCAAGGAAGCAAAGATGAACTCATCTGAATCACACTAAATTTTCTTCATTCTTTCATTGATGAATTTGCAATATAGATAATTATTAAATATTTATAAATTAATTTCATGCACATGTTATTGTGCAGTATTAACAAAAGAATCATTCTAATTTTATTTAGAATTATTCACTTGGCAATAAATACTAAAAAATGGTATGAAATACACTGGTGTGGCCTAATAGTTATGGCCGGTAGTGTGTGTATATATATATATATACACGTGTGTTTTATGGGTATAATGAAGTAATCAATTTTGTCTATTAATATGACGGGTTTTATCACTTAAAACGTTATTTTTACTGAATACTCGTATTTGAGAGATATAAGGTTCAATAAATAATTGGATCGTCTGTTTTTGAAACCACTTCAAAATTAAATAAGAAAGTAATTTATTCCGTAGGAAATGTCACGAGTATTCAGTAATTTTTCAAAAGGTGTATCTCTACTCTCAGAATTTTTTCCTATAAAAATAATAATTTTATTTTATTTTTGCTTATATTTTTATTCTTTAACTAAAAGCCATATAAGGGAACAGACAAAAACAGATGGATAGATCAACAGATAGAATTGGGAGCAAATATAGATTTATAAAATGGATTATAAACTAACAAACAGATAGGATAAAAAGCAAAGAGGAAACATTTATAAATTTAATGTTTTGCTGAAGTTTATTAGGTTCACCACGCTTACCTGATCTTTTGAAAAGACGTAGAACTTTATGATTTCTTTCCTGTTTAGCATCGGGTTTCCGGTTCTTTAAAAATCTTTTTTTTTTCATTACCTTTTACACCCAGTAACCCCTTTAATCATAGCGGCATTATCGTTTCACATGATTAATTGATTAAATATATATATTCATATCTATCACTATATATATTCTATTGTTCCTTCATTGAAATATTGATTTTTAGGAAGCAAGTAAAGTCGAAATCCTTTCAATGACACCATCTATTAAAGTATAAGAAACGAATAGAAAATGTTTATAAATTCAACTTTTATTAAGGCTCCATAAAAATAAAATGTTTTTAATCGTTTAACCCCAAGCAAGGCGGTACCGCCACTGATGCGCAGGGGGCTACATAAAAGTAAAATTTTAGACAGAAGTAGAGTGAAAAGAAAGGCGAACCAGTTACAGAAGGTGTCACATAAAGGGCAAGAGAAGGATGGGAACACAGGTGTGAAGACAGTTGCGAAGGTAGAGAAAAAAGAAGAGAACAAGATATACAAGGTGATGTAGAAAAAACTGGAGTCAAGTGGATAAGAGATGGGTATGGACTTTGCATTTAAATTCCTGGAGGTTGTAGTCGTCAGGAAAGCAAGTAGTTGGAAGGGGGGTTCCACAAGAAGGAAGTGCGAGAAAAAAAGCTGATGGAGTAGAATTGTCGGCTGCATTTGGTTGATCTAACTGTACATGGGTGGGACCTTGTTGTCATTCTGATTGCATGAGTGACTTCTTGTGGCGAGGGCACCAGTGATTTAGTTCGTCGGAGCAGAAGCCATGAAAATATTTGTAGAATAAAAACCCCATCCCGTTGGTGAGAAAGTGGCTGAAGTCCAGCTGCCAAGTCGGGACCTATCACATGACAGATTCTCCCTTGGGGCCTGTCGAGAACACTGAGATGAAAAGCAGGGGAGCCTGACCATATATGACAGCAGTATTCTATGCACGGGCGGATGGTTGATTTCTATATGTTCAAGATAGATTCAGGCGGAAAAAAACTTCCTGGCCCGATACAGTGACCCAAACTTTTTAGCAGTGGATTTAGCTATTGACTCAATGTAATGACTCCATTTGAGATCAGAAGATAGAGTAAGGCCGAGGATGTGGACTAGTTTTAACGTGTGAACATTTCTGTTTTTTTTATTTTAATATTCTGATGATTCTTAAGTTTTCAATTAATAATTGAATAAGCGAATGGTAAATTCTATGACAATAAAATATCCCTCTTTGTATCATTAAATATTTGAACCCAACAACAAGGCCGAGGAGGCGCAGTATAAGCATGGACTTACTTGGTCCATGCTTATGGGGGCAGGAGAGGTTGCCTGTAATGGTTGACAGATGGAGGTGGAAAGAAAATTTTGGTATTTTTTGCGTGTTGTTTGTTTTTCGTTGATTGATCAAACTTAACGTATATCTAACGCGTATTGTTCGTGAGTATAATTCCTCTGTTCATGTGTATCGTAATTCTAGTTTGTCTATGTGGAATTTAGGTGATAATGTGTATTCGTTTGTGTTTGCCTGTGCATACACGAAATTAGAAAATAGAGATAAATATGACTTTTATCAAAAAGTCATATTTATCCCTATTTTGTAATTTCGTGTATGTTTATTTGGGAATGGTTTCTTCTTACTTCCATATTCATTTTTTACGAAACTTTAATAAAAGTTGTCATAGCAGCATCACCGACAGACTAAATGAACTCTCCCAACCATTACATACCTTCTCTCACAAGAGGTGAGTGGGAGTAGTCTGAGGAGAGGCCCGAACTCAGCCACGAATCGGTCTACGAACACTGTTACCTTAAGGACCATTACGGGTCCTAGTTTTAAAGCCGAGGGTCAAATCATAGTATTCCACACTAACTCGTATTATCGTTCCTACTAACCAAGTTCCAAGTATTGTATTCTTTCCATATTTAATATATATTCGTTATTTCCTATTTGGTTGTTTTGCGTTATACTTGCAGGACCTTTAACCGGGTTCACAACAAAAGTAAAACATTAAATTTACAAACTTTTCCTCTTTGTTTCTTATTCTATCATTCTGTCAGTTTACAATTCAGGATTAATAATCTATATTTCATCCTAATTCTGTCTATACATCTATCTATTTATCAATCTATCTGTCTGTCTGTTTTCTTCTATGCATTTCATAGGAAAGGGTTCTGAATGTAAAGATATACCTTGGGAAGATTAGTTAACATACATCACATTTGCTACTCAATAAATTACTTTCTCATTTAATTTTGTAGTCAGTTGGTGTTCTGGATATTCCAAGCGTATTTTCATGCATTATAAAAAAAGAAGACAAAAAGAGAGGCTTAAGAAAATAATCCTTATAATGTAATTAAAGAAAAATTACAAGTCAGACATCATTAAACCGAGGTGAGAAACTTTTCTTTTAAACTGTCATTGTCATCGCTAACATACATAAACAAATAAGCAAAAAGAAATAAAAAAATATTAAAACGAGAAAAGAAATATCCATTATGTTGAATCAGGTTTGGCAATTTAGTCTACAAATATCGGATTGAGCTATTTTGACATTGAATTTTTTCTATTCAGTAGCACACGTTAGCTTTGCTTATATGATAAGGAAGGTGATTTTCTAAGCGCCACTTACATGTGGCACAAGGCCGAACGTATGCAGTAACCTGTGAGGATCGAACTCACTATTAAGATATAACACATTTTGGCGTGACAAGCTTGCTAAACATTATGATAAGCCGTAGTATCCCACCGGGTCGAATTACCCAAATGACTTTTTAAGCACAGCTTAGATGTGGCACAAGGCCGAAAGTATGGAGACTGCCAGTGAGGATCGAACTCACGACTCAGTTGTAAATTGTTCTGGTGAGCCAAGCTTGCTATTACATCGCACCGAGGAGTCCAAAGAGTTAAAAACGGAAGTAGTAGAATTTAACATGTAAGAGCATTTGTCTTTCAAAAGTAGCTTAAACTGCCAACTTCGTTTTTAACAACTAAAGTGGGAGGCATATTTCGATTGTTGACTTAACTTGGCACCCCTGACATTCTTTTCGATAGACTGAAACTAATCTGTCAGACTCGGAACGCAGCTGTTATACCGACATCTACTTGGGGGAAAAAAAAAAAGAAAAAAAAAAGGAAAATCTAACACAAGCACAATGTTAAATTTTATGAAACTACTAGCAGTATAGCCCGGCGTTGCTCGGGTGTTATGAAAGCTTTAAAACTAATCCATGGTCCTGGAGCTCAGACTCAGCCTAAAGAATATTTGAAATAATAAAATTTACCAATCGCACCTAGTACATAGCTCGGGTGTAATGAAAGCTTTAAAATTAATCCATGGTCCTGGAGCTCAGACGCTTTGGGCGTTGGCACGAAAGACTAAAAAGCAATAGTTGTTTCCAGTTAAAGCGAAACCTTAGACTGAAAGAAAAATAAATGGATGTAAGTCAAATTTTGATTTTCTGGTATCGATATCAAATACGTTTTTTCGTCGTAAACTGAATTTTGAAGGCTAAATAAGTCTTCTGAGTAAATGGTATCATGGCTGAGACTAAGAACTACAATTATACCTAATTAGAGGCAAATCCGAAGCAAAAACTAAAATAAAAGGGCTGAAAAAATACAGATATACAGGCAGATAAAAAGACACACACACAAACATCCTGACATTTATATATATATATATATATATATATATATATATATTATCGATTTTCTGCACAACTGTAAGAACTGCAACCTTGAAACTTCTGAATCCCGTTTCTTATGTCTTTGTCTATGAGTGTATCAAATTTGATAAAAATTGGACCACTCCTTCTATAACACGATTTTTTCGATTATCAATTTTTGATATTTATCGGGGGTACCTCGACACAAAACCTAGCTAAGAACACTCGCAGACGCCTTTAGTACAACTGTGTAATTTTTCAAGAAAATCGGTTCAGCCGTTTAGGAGTCTATAGGTAACGGACACACACACACACATACATAGATAAAGTTCCATTTATAAATAAGTTTAGATTAGATAAGCAACTAAAAGGACTGCAGTACTTAATATGATGACCCTACTGATATTAATTAATGTTAACCTCTTCAAATAACTTAAGGAAAAACCTATACGAGGAAGGAAAGACACGATTAATTGTACAGAGAAACGCCCAAAAAATGTTGTAGAGATATAAAATATTTGGTATCAGTCAATTTTCATCTCACATCACCAGAAGGTTCTTAATGTAACATGCAAATATTAGCCCTACGAGTTGTTTTTATTGTTTTGGGGGCATTTAGAATTGTTTCCTAGGACCAAAGAAAATATTGGAAAAATCCGAGCAATAATTACAACTATTCAGATAACTGCTTTATTGAAAACAGGGAAATATTAGTTGGGAGTGATGGATTATTTGTATATATTTATAAGATGAGGTAGTATTTACAGTATTTATATTATTGGGACTATTGACCTCATCTTTGTTGACATTTATGCGACGATTCGGCCGTTGGACGCTTCAGCCTTCTTAAGGTGCTAGGAATTTCGAATAGAACTCTTTATTACAATCACTGGAGTATACGATCTTCAGTCCTTAAGGACACATGGCCCAGTGGATATAGACGTTGGTTAGTTCCTGTGACTTGACCCAAAGAGTTGTGAGTTCAATACCAGGCTACAGCAGTGGTGAACAAGTAACTTACATGGTAAAGAGGGAGATCACTAATGACTTCCAAAAGAGGTACTACTACGCAAGGGATGAGAATGATATATCCCAGTGATTGTAATAGAGGTTTCAGTTCGAAATTGCTAGCACCTGAATAAGGCCGGAGCGTACAACAGCCGAAACGTCGTACAAATGGTAACAAAGATGAGGGAAATAGTCAGAATACTGTGATAGAGTATTCCTATCTTAAATCAATTTGGTCTTATTGATGTATTCTCTTCATATATAGTTTGCGAAGAAATTGGTTTTATTAACATTCTCATTTTTTTTTTTTTTTTTGTATAGGTCTGCATTTTAAGAAATACTATGTCATCTATTTTTTTTCTCAAAGAGCTCATACATTTTCAACATTTAGGAATGGAGAAGCTAAACATAGGTTTGATTTTTAAATCCATGTTCTTAACTGAAGCGGGGCTTACGGCCTATCACGTTGAATACACCGGTTCTCGCTCGATCACCAAAGTCAAGCAACGTTGAGCCTGGTCAGTACTTAGATGGGTGACCGCTTGGGAATATCAGGTGCTGTAAGCGTATAGTGGCGGATGTGCGTTGTGGTGCAGTGGATATCGGCTCTAAAAGAGAAATCGGTGAGCCCAGTTCGAAATCCAGTTGAATACCCTGCATTCACTTAAGCACTGGTACCCTTGGGAAAGGTATTAATCCGTCCCTTCCCTCCAGTTATCGGTTAAATAACAAGGGTAATACTTGGGGACCCTGCTCTTAAAAAGAAACAAATTCCAATGAATCTTGATTCTCGAAAAGAAAAATGTTGGAAAAATAAAATAACCTTACCCAAAATCATTGGTTATGACCTTAAATGATCCCATAAGGATTGATAGGTCGTTAAACCTCCAAACAAAAACAATCTTAATTGAAGCAAAACTTACTACTAAATATCTATTAAAAAAGGAAGATTTTTCTGCGACTCAAGGAAAAAGTTCTAAACTGTCAGAATTCTTCTTCTGGATACAGTGTTCCTTCAGGTCATCGGTCATCTTGGCTCACCACAGCTTCCTATCATTTGTAGCTCTTAGCAATATTCATCTTTTACTATCTCTCCCTCTTTTTTTGGAGTCCATTGTTAAGTAGGTTATATCTCTTTGTCATTTTTGCCTATAGTGGTCGGATGCACCTGCTATCCACCTAGGGGCCCTTTTCAAAATCTAACGGAGAATCAGTAATGTGATCGATCTCAACTTGGCCATTCAGATACACTCACATTCTCACCGGCGGTATGTGACTTTCCTGTGTCTCTTCTACAAATATTTCACGACTTCTGCTCCGATGAACTTAGCTCTCTGGTGCCCCCTTTGTATTTACTCGAGCCATAAGATTAGCAACTAGGTCCCACCATTTTACTTTGAAACCAATAAAATGTAAATACAAATTCTACTCCATCTGCTTCTTTTCTCGCATTTCTCGTCTGTGGAATTACCTTCCGTTTACTTGCTTCCCCGACATTTAAATTCTCTAAGAATTTAATACAATAGACATCTCTTATCTCTCATGCTCCTTTATCCGAAGACTCCACTCTCATCAGTATTCTCATCTTTCTGTTACCCTCTTCCTCACACCCCATGTAACCTGTCAGTCTTTATCATAACTCCTGTGGCAATAAACTGCCTTGCTTTGGGCGATATGATTACAAAAAAGTTCATTCTGTGAGGTTTTAATTTTTTAAGCCTTCTTTCCAAATTACTTGACCAAATTTTACAGAAACAGCTTTTTTGAATGAATCACTTCTGGGTGCTATTCCGACAACAGGAACAAATATACACATTTTACTCTTAAGAATAAAGGCTTATAGCCACATCACCTTGAAACATTGACTCACATAAGGTCAACAAAGTTCAGCAACGTCGATCCTGGTCAGTACCTAGATGGATGACCACTTGGGAATAACAGGTGGTGAAAGCTTGAATGTGGGAGTTGCATAAATTTCGGATAGTTAGGTTCAATATATTAATTTAGGCGCAAATATTGTTTGGAAAGGTATGTATCTACCTTTTACCTTACTATATAGCATAATTAGTAAAATCTATACTTCAAAATGTTTAAAATCTTTAAAAAATGATTTCTTAAATCGAGAAATATTTTCTGGCTGCAAAGGGTTGAATCCATAATAAACGAAGCAATGAAATAATGATTATCTACAAAGTCATATTTTTAGAGTTATTTACATTCTATTGAATATAAATGTATAGATACTACCGCAGTCACAAAGCGAGGGATCAGTTTATATATTGATTATAATATAGAATCGATCCCCTTCTTTATATCAACATAAAATTTCTTGTGCGTTTATCCAATTCTGATTAAGTATGAAGTTACCTCCTCTCCCCCAGGTATGGCTTAGTCTTGTATCATTAAATCATTCTTACAATCTAAAAATATTTTCCGGCTTTAGATAACCTGAAAAATGTTGATAAGCCGTAGAAAGCGAATCAATCAATCCATCAATCTTAAGAATAACGAAAAGTGAAATCTACAATTTGATTCACTGTACAACCTCTCTATAGTTTTCGAGAGGCGTGAAAATTTGACATATACACGAGAACACTGGTGAAAAGTAGGCTAATTTAATTTTTGATGGGAAAGTAGAAAAAATATCTATCGTATTTGTATCAAACATTCGGCATCTTTTGCGGGTGAAAAATGACTTCTCATAATGAATTTTTAATATGAAATTCTTTCTTCCCTGCAATAAGTATACGTTTAGAAATTTCTCCAAACTGTTTTTCCTCATTATCCCTCCACTGGCCAAGAAAAAAAACTCACATCTCCCGTCCATGGTATTTTCAGCAACTTTCTATCGCATATTGATAATTATCAAGCAGAACGTCATATCGCTAGGATATATTGACGAAATCAACGATAGAGGGAAATGGCGAGTAACTTACCCAACAAGCTTGGGTAGATTCAGTAGATGGCAGAACAAAAAGTGGTAAGAATATGTAAAAGACAAACATTGTTAAGAACTACATTTGAAAGGATTCGACAGAGAAGATGATGATGATGATGATGATGATGATATAAAGGATTAGATAGAAAGAATTATTGATAGTCCATACCTTAAATAAATACAAAACTTTGTAATCATAAGTACAGGTGATACACAAGCCCAGATATCTATGTAAAATGTACGGGATCTTCGTTATCTGTTTATTTTTATTAAAAACAGTAAGTGGAAAATACCACGAAGTCATTTATGAACTTAAGTCTCTGATTGGGACACAGAAATATGTGCATGTTGAGGATCTTCGTCGCCAAGTTCTTGTGGAGTTTTGGCGAAACTTCGCCGCAAAATTTTAGTGACCGGTTTGGTCGGAAGTAAGATACGGAACACAAGAGGTAAGTTCAAAACAGTATATTAGTATAAAAAGAAACAAGATATTCAAAGAACGTGTTAATAATAAATAATATAGAAATAAGTAAGCCCGAAGTTATTATTACGCTGCTTATTGCCTGACTAGTAGCTTTTGTTAACTGCCTCCATTAACTGCTCTCCGGAAGTCACGCAGGTAATTACATATAACAAAGAGGATGAGTCCATTCCTCGTAGGAGGGCACCACGAGAGTGCATGCAACAGAAACGCAAGGAAGAAGTAAAAGCGGTAACAATCATCACCGTCACACCACCACCAAAGCTAATCGGCCAGACATTCTGATCAAATATGAAACCAAAAAAATATGCTTTGTTATTAACATAACAATTTCTACAGATTGTAATGTGTCATTGAAACCTTTCAAAAATTATAATAAAACAAAAATCTTGAGGTCGACATCTAAAGAATGTGGCGCATAAAGATATCAATAATAATATTTTTAATTGGAGGCCGCGAATTAATTAGAAACGGTTTCAATAGATTAATTGAAAGCATACCTGGTAGCCTTAAAAAATTGCACTCACAAGTCCAGATCATAGGAAAAGCTTTATCCTTATTTATTTTTTTACAAAAACGCTCAGTAAAAAAATGGCTTGATGTCATTTCTGACCTTATGTAACCCGGTAAGAAGTGAGTATACAACAAAAATCAGAGGTAATTAAAAAATAATAGTTATTCTAAAATAGGCTTACAAAACAGAACCTGATATGTCCTTCTACATTTGTATTGCTCTTTCTGATAACATTCTGAGCATAAATGTTGCATTCCCTATAGACTAAGCTATCGCCCGGTTCACACTGCACCCACATCTATTGAACAGGTGTAGAGGCTCATCCCTTGTTCCCTGTTTAGGATGTGGTTTCAGGCTTTCTCTCTTCTAATCTTTTCACTCTTACGTAGCCCCTGCACATCAGTGGCATTACCGCCTTGCTCGGGGTGATAGGATTAAAAAAATATTCATATTCATTATTTAAGTAAATCCCTGCTGAAATATATTTATAAGTAACACTGCATTCACTATTTATGCTATATTTATCCACTGCGATATTGATATTAAATAATAAAATATATTGCGTCAGCTGTTTCTTAATATCGAGATAAAACAATAGCAGGTGATTTTAAAACAGGATTAGATTTTACATTATTCGGACTACTGTCCTCAACTTTGTTGTCATATTACGACGTTTCGGCCGTTGTACGCTCCGGCCTTCTTCAGTTGCTAGGAATTTCTAACCGAAACTTTTATGTTCACTGGGGTATATGAACTCCATTCATTGCGGGAAACCTCGATTAGAAGTCAACAGTTATCTCCCTCTAACCCTGCAAGTTATTTGTTCACCACTCAGTTAAGTGCTATACGGGATACACGCTTTGGTGATCATTCTCGAAAGAGACGTGACTGAGTGGGTAGAAGATTATCCAGCAGTAGATTGCCATTGCTTTTTGCGGTAGACTGGTTGCTAGTCAAGGCTATACAACCCAATCTGTCCTATTATTTATCCCATAACTGGAGGGAAGAGACGGGTTAATACCTTTCCCAAGGGTATTTGTGTGTAAGTGAATGCAAGGAATTCAACTGGAATTCGAACTCTGCACCTCGATCTCTAGTCCTGAGTCGATATCCACTGCACCACAACGCACATCCAAAAAAAATAAATAAATAAATACATAAATAAAAATTTAATTTATTGTAAATACTACCACACCAGAAATATAAACAAATAGTAAAGGATTAGATATGTTATCGTAGCTGAAATCTATGAAAGAATATATAATTCAATTACATTATCTAGTTCCACTAGTTCAAATCCTTTCAGATAAGGACCAATATGACATTTACAGAAAGTCAAACCATCTCCGTTTCTTTCTTATCCCACTGGAGAGAATAAAGTTCGATTTGGGCATTATCTTCTCAAGAGCCGCTACTTTGTGGAGCATCCTCTCTCGAGGATGCTTCTCTGTCCACGACAATTTTAACTTCGGCAAGACTACGATCAACAGTTATTTATAATGTATATCCTCATAATCTACAATTCTCTCGACCATAAAACACGCCTCTATCTTGAGTGTCATAAGTAGTGTTTTTGTACTTTGTTAAAAAATACTCAAGATACAAGTAAGCTACAGCAATGTATAAAATACAAAATTACTTCCGAAAGATTCTTTACATTTATATGTCATATTTATTCTAGACGTAGGCGATCTTTGATCTCCAATATTTCCTATCCTTTGTAGAACTAGGGGACATTTTTTACTTTCTTCTTAGTTTCTATTTTGCTTTTTATTCTCAAAAAACAGTAAGTTATTTCAGCTATTGAATTTTAGAAAACATTTCCTGAAATTTCTTTTTTAACGAGGCATCTTTTATGAAGGTCAAACGACAATTGCCAGGCTGCTTGGTCAATGTCAGTTGTTTCCTTATAAAGAAAGAGATAATATTACTATTATCATCTTCGTGGTGTTCCTCTTGCACGCATAAAATATAAAATGTTTCGATAATTTTGATAGAAATTATTATAAAAGTAGCTTTTACCATGTCATTCAATAAGAAAAATGAATAGAAGGTAGTGAGTAAACAATGAAAGAATCCAAGTTAAATGGGTAAATAAGAAGATTATGCCGACAAAAGAATAAAAGATAGTTGAATCCGGCTTATTGCGAAATTGAAATAGTCAGGAAATTAAAGAATCTCTAAGAATAAAGAAGCTAATAGGAAAAAAAGTATTGATGGCTATCAGTATGTAATTTAAGCAGAAGCGATCTATATGGTCAAGGCGAAGAAGGTAAAATAATTCAATGAACGTGATAGCCTTTTTGATTAGTAAGCCGACAGTCTATTTTCGCTTTTGTGAAGTGACACTTTCGAGGATTATTTTGTAGCACAATTGTTACTGACGTAGCTGTATTCTCAGCTTCCTTCTGTAGTAAATTGATAAATATATGAGCAGAGCGTCATATCTCTAGGTTAAAATGAAGGCAAGAGAGACAGAAAGAAGATTCGAATGACCTGCTTAACTTTTGTGTAAATGGGTAGCTGAACAGAATCTAAGAAGCATAGTATGGATGAATATTGCTTATAGCTAAAAGGGTGAAAAGTTGGGCTCTGAATGAATGTAGCGCTTAAAAGAGGGAGACAATTTCGCAAGTAGTTTTGCATTTCATGTATTTTTTCGATATATCTGGAAACTTATTTCTTTATTGAACTGTTTTATATGCTATTATTTACCCAAGAAAATTCAAGAGACACTCAGGTTAGAGCATTATTGACTGACCTTGCTTCATGGAAGAAATAACTGTAGGTTATGAAGATACACTACCGGCCATAATTATTAGGCGACCCCAGTGTTTTAAAAAATTATGTATCTAACACTATTTTTTTAGTATTTATTGCCAAGTGAATAATTGTAAAATAAAATAGAATGGTTTTTTTGTTAATATTGCACAATAACATGTGCATCGAATGAAATTATAAATATTTAATAATTAGCTATATTGCAGTTTCATCAATGAAAGAATGAAGAAAATTTAAGGTAATTCGGACGAGTTCTTCTTTGCTTCCTTGCCTTGTAAAATTTTGCAATGCAATAATAACAAAAGAACCATTCTATTTTCATTTGGCAATAAATATTAAAAATAGTATGAACTATATCATTTCTTTAAAAAAAACTGGGGTGGCCTAATAATTATGGCCGGTAGTGTATGTATGATAGATAACGTGTGACTCTAGAATTAAATTTGTAGCGGTCGGGGAAATCTTTCTTTCGGGATTCTGCTTCTGAGACCTCAAATTAAAAGACATGAATGAATATATATTCTGGAGAAACAAACATGTTTGATTGTATTTTTTGATTTTGGTATTTTGGCTTTATTTTTGGAAGAAACCTTGGAAACTGCGGATTAAAGTAATTAACCGAAGCAATTGTTCCTTTGCAGACATTTTAAGGTTTCCATATCCCTTATAAGGTTCCCTTGATGTCATTTCCTTTCCTACTGCAGAGCCGTAGCTTCCCTCTAATCTTTCAATAAAAATGTCTATGTCTATTTCCTAATGAGCACTCTTCATTAATAACATGATCAGGTGATTATAAGTGCACGACTAGTGTGACAATTAGGTCTTGTTGATTTATCGTTGAATGAGTTTGATATAATTGGCTTGTGTCACAACTCGTCTTTGTGGGAAGGCTCAAGTACATACCGAATTATCTTGATGCAAATATAAGTTCTATTCTAATAGTTCCTTTTTTCTCACTTCTTACCTGTGAAACTCTTCTGGTTTCTTGCATCTCAGCCACTTACAAAACTAAAATATTTAAATGCAGTCGCCATCTACCGGCAGTCAATTAAGTGCCATACGTGATACACGCTTGAGCGAAGGAGACATAACTGACAGGGCATGATTTTCACGCAGTAGATTATCATAAACGTTTCTGCTATAGACTGGTTACCAACTAAGACTACAGAAACCAATCTGTCTTGCTCTTTAACCCATAGCTAGGGTGATGATATGGGTTAATACCTTTCTCGAGAGTATTTGCGCGTAAGCGAATGTAACGAACACAACTGGAATATAACAGGAATTTGAACTCGGCTTTTTGATTTCCCGTTCTGAGCCCATATCCATTACACCACTACACCAACTACAGTCTCCTTGAATCCTTTTTCATTGTACTTTCTCCTCATTTTTTCAATCACTTTCAACCCCTAACATCTTAGGGGCATTATCACCTTGTTTTCGAGTATAATGAAAAAAATGGCTATGCCTATTCATGTCAACGAATTTAAGTACTGATTCGTTTACCTTCCTCTTCTCTTATATTGCGTTGTCCGGAAAGTTCATGCCAATTCTTAAAGGAAATTAGAACACACACGCATACATGCGCGCACACACACACACGCGCAAGCACATATATATACAAACACACACACACGTGCGTGCGCGCACACACACATACACACAAAGTGATGCCATTAAATATTTATCTAAATATGAACAATTTTGATTACTTTGCAAGGACATGAACAAATAAAAATCCTAGAGAACAATGTCAAGTAGATATGTCGTGTGGAGTAACACATCCCAGAGAAGCTGCAACAATTTTTGCTGGATCGCCAAAGAAACGAGAAGATTATCATGATGGAAAATAACACCTTTCAGGTTCGCTAATTCTTGGCGATTTTCTGGAATTGATGACTTCAATTCGTTAAGTTCGGAAAAGTACTTTTCAGAACCAATTGACTTGTTACTTCGCAGAAGCTCATAGCCAAGGATTCCTTTGCAGTCCCACTAGATGCGCAGTATCACCTTTTTGTAATTAAGACCTGCTTTTGGGGTGACTAAAGTTGGCTCATGTCGCTTACCCTACTATCTTTATCGCTGACCATTGTTATAAACAATTCATTTCTCATTACCGTTATAATTAACTTAAAAAGGGCGCATTTTCATTGTGTTTATATAGAAAATTTTAAACAGAAATGTTGTCTAAAAGATTCTTGTCACTCAGATCTTGTGTTACAAGAATTCGTAACGATTTGTATACCCAAGTCCTCATGGATAGTAAATTTGGATAATTATCAAAGATAATATTATCTTGTGTTGACATAAAACATTGCTATGAAACAATAACAATCACCAAATAGCCGATGCAGGCCATAAATCAGTGATGTGGTTCTATGATGTCACACCGTGTAAGAGATCAAAATATTAATCACATGTATGAATGCAATGTAATTTATGGTGACTAGATTGAAATGCGATTTTATTAAGTGTGGGTTGTTTTGATTTAATGTAGATGACCTCTAATATCTGAAGGTTCTTTTACTATGTCTTTATGTCAACGTCCCTGTAACCTCTGTGAAGATTGCTTATGTGAGTCGAAAACTTAGAACCAGCATAATAAAAATATCTTAATTTTGGACAATTTTTGTTTTTATTTTCACCTAAAATTAAAGCCAAGATCCGATGTTTAGAACGGGTCATGATTAAACATAACAGACAATAATTGTCTGTTATATTCAACCATTATATATCTAATTCGTTTTTACTCTTCTTTTCCGCTTGCGTGCATTTATAAAAGCTGTCATTGATGAGTTTTTTCATCTCCTCCATCCAGTGATTCCTGTGTCATGGCGATTGAGATGAATAATAAATAAGTCATTATAATTTTCAAAATACACGAAAAAGCGGTTATTAAAGAGTTATTCTGGAATCTTTTTTTAATGTATAAAACTTCTTTTTACTAAATATTCAGCGAATCAATGCCTCGTCGACCACACAAGTTTGAGAATTGCTGAGCGAGTTTGTTGTATGGACAAAAGAAGAGGAAGTAAGTATAAAAAATTACGATGTGAAGGATAGAGAACAGCTGACTCTAGATTTGAGATAGTTACGATGATAGTGGATAGGGTTGCATGCTCTCACAAATCTATTCAACAAAGTAGAACTTCCTTATCAGTTGAATACGAAGAGAGTGGATCCTGTGTAGATAGCATGAAAGTGTCTCAGCTATAGAGGCCTGAACTTGTGGAAATAAAAAAAAATGACACGCTTGAAACTTTGCAAGTGAAATAGCTAGAGACCTGCGACGTCCCTTCTGGCTTGGAAATGTGTTTGTGTGTTGAAAATAATAATTCTCTTGAAAGAACGTGTAAACACTTTTGAACTCTGTCAAAGCTGGAAAGTGAGGTTTGGTGTAAATTTAGTCCAGATGTCATTTCTGGATTAGGTTTACCCAAACCTCACTACATCATTTCTGGTCTGCTATGAGAAACAGAAAATAGCAGGATTATTTTCTGGATCGTTAGAATAGACCTACTGGTTTCCAACATCTTTAATGATAGATCGCACGTACGTTAGATGCGCGGTTGCGTATCTGATATTTGCTTCCCGGAAAATTGGGTACCAAGACATTTGCGTCCTTAAACATTTTTGTTCAAAGTTACCATATTTTCTTAAGAGTTAACCAACTTTTGATTATTCCAAAAAGATCAAAATAAACATTTAGCATAACAACTCTCTTATAAAAATAAAGCTGTAAAAAAAGTACTTACTAGCGCTATTAGAAACGTATACTTCTAAAAACAAGATATTTTAAGAAATTATAGTTTGCAACATTCATAACTTTCGATTAATTTGTTAAACTTCAATAATTTTCAATTTTAAATTTCAATTTAAAAAATAAATTTAAGAATTTTTTTAAATTTGCGATTACTACCTATGATTTTTTTAAAATTTTTAATAATTGCCTTTAAAAGTTTCAAAACATTATCTGAGGTATGCAATAATCCAGGGACACATTTGTCTAGGAACGCAAATGTCCTGGAACGCAAACCTCTGGTACGCAATTATCTGGGACGCAAACGTCCGGTACGCAACTGTCCTAATACCCGTAAATACGAATTGCACTTTAGATCTGGCGTGAACTTGAGCTTCTATTAATGTTCAATGCATGGAGTTTCTCCCAGATCAGATGCATCTATGGTAAATATAAATTAGTGTATCATTTCCCTTGTCTAGCTTGCCGTTAGAAATGTAACGTATGGAGTTTGACTCTCACTGAATAAATGCGGATTTCTAACAGACTGAACTACACTTTGTTTTGTGTCGTATCACTGCGGTTTTCCTAAACAATTACATGTCGAGTATCGTGATTTAGATCCTCACATGATGCCCTACTCACTTAATTTTATGATAAACTAACTTAGTTCTGACAGAAGATGGAAAGTGTGACATGGCGAACCAAAGACGCATTGACTTGGCCAAGGACGCATAGAGTCTAACCAAAGTACTGAAAGACAAGAAAATCTCATCGGAAAGAGTGCTGGATTGCTATGTGGTATCTGTCTTTCTGTTTGGAAGTGAATGTCACTGTATTATGTTAAAAGTATCCGATAAATTTCAGCCCCTGACCAACTATAAGTGCAAATGAGTAGAAGGCAATGTGACAAAATAAAACTAAAGTTATTTTATGGCAAAAGTGCGGATAATTTTCGATTTACACTCGCAGATATTTGAGTAGATATGGAGGTCTTGATATGACGTTAACCTTATTTCTGATATTAACATTGTCATATATCTATAATGCCAAATTTACTAAACTACTTTAAAGTAATTAATTCGGGTATCTTAAAAATAAGGGGTAATAAGGATTTTCTGTTACGTTTATTTTTCCCTTTGCAAATGGAAGGAGAAGGAATCTATTTCTTTTTACGCCCAGATGACAGGATAACTTGTACTCTTTAGAGAGAAAACCGACAATACTTAATTCGAATAGAAACCACTTTCCATACTAGAAGTCTACACACTGCGATGATTTTCAGAAGAAATTACTGTATAATTTCCTCATTTTACGACATAAATAAAGTTGTGGAGAGCCACGACTGCTTATGATCTGAAGGCACATGGTTTGTTTTAATATTAAAATAATGCGCTTTCCTTTCTTTAATTCTGTAAAAAATCAGCTAGACCAGTTCTTTTCTATAGAAAGCAATAAAAACGTTCTAGAAAAGTTACATTTTGGAACTGCTCCAAATATAAGAGTTGCTAGTGGAACAGGGAGAAATATGTTTCTCGATGAAGCTGATGTTTCAAAACAAATAATAATATAATTTTCATAATAAATCGAATGAATTTTTAAGTTTCCCAAATATAAATCGTGGGTTACCTGAGTGTAAATTTGATACTTTTACGCATCTAAGACTATTATGGCAGAGGTTAACTCTACTTGTATAGATTGAAGATTACACGTATTTCAAACATGTCAAAAAAAGGAGAGATTGAAAGAGTTGTAAGGCGTAAGAAAGGAATCAAATCCTCTACTCTTAGCGAAGTTTTGAAATCAGATTTTTTTTCCTGAAAACTTGCATTTATCGATTATTTTCATTGCAAACACTGAAGATTTTAGTACGTTCAAAATATAAAAAAACGTAGCAAAGAAAAATGTCTGTACTTTTTAAATGATTTGACCTATTTAGAAAATGTTTCAGAATAATTTAATAAAACACTTTTGATGTTTGAGTTCTTTAAAAATGTTTTCAGTCTCCTATTAATTCACACATGCGCAGAAACAGTCGAAAATCTAATACACACACACAAAAAATGGGCTTATATATATATATATATATATATATACACACACACACACACATATATATATATATATATACAATTCAGTAAGGCACGTGTGTGCATTTACTTGCTCCCACCCTATTATGGAACTATGACAAGATGTTAATGACATGCTGAGTCGCTCAAGAGGACTTTGTCATTCACTTACGTGTACCTATTAGGTTATTTCAGAAAATACTTTGTCGCACAGCGTGTTATCTCTTGTGACACTTGTCTGTTGTTACTGACAACTGGGCTTTTAACTTCCATCCCCTCCTTTAAAATTTTGTCATTCAACCTTTAAGACGTTAACTGAGGAAACGTTTCCCACGTGCTGTCATAAAAACCTCCTTCACAATGTCGGCGTTGGCAACAAGGAACAAAATGCCTTGTTTAGGACAATTTCTTCGCCCTGTAATAAGGCTTATTCTTCTATATTTAATTGAGGAAGAGCAATGATTTTGCACATATCTATCTATCCACTCAAATTTGTTTCGTTTCGTATAAATTCCGTTCCAAATGTTTATATTCACGTATTTAAGGAAGTTATATTTAAGCTTTATATTTCTTGCAAACAGCTAATAATCTATCAACTTAATTGAAAACTGTCATTTTAAAAGCATGCTGAGCCACTCAAATAATAGCCAAGAGTCAACTCGAAAATGGCAGGTCCTGAGTGCTGCATTTTAGAATAATTCGGCTTCTTACCCGTTGCCAAAATCAAGGTCCATTCTTTATCAACTCTTCTGTATTAATGTCGTTTATATGTTATTCAAAATTTGGTATCGTTATGAGTAAGAGTGTTTATTATTGGAGAAAGAACGTCTGTAGGTAGAGACAGTGTAAACATAGGTGTCAGTATTGCATGCTGACTCTCAGTTTCATGAGTTAATGTGAATGTCCATGTTCTTAAAACTTAATTACCCGGGGATGGAGGCTTATATGGAAAGGCTGCTGAAGAGTAGCGACAGTGATAGAACTGTTGGTTACTATAAGATAAAAAACTGGGAGTCATCATGCAGGGTTGATTCGGATTTCAGATTTCTAAATATATCTTCGTATTTCCATCTCTCTACATATATATATAATTCAAGTATATATAGACACACAAATATATATCTAAACACACACACACACACATATATATGTAATAAATTATTTTGAACATTATTTTTACCGCTACTCGTATTTAATTAGATATTATGTTTTTAATTAAACAGTATTTTATATTTATATCTACCGGCCTGATTATTTCACGATAAATTTTTATGACGAAAATGTGTGCTACCCAGCAGGATTCTAACCTGCGACGCCTATTACATAGAGGAAGCATACCATTTGATCTGGTACCGTCTTGACCACTCGACCATGGATAGACTCTTGATCAGACGAGGTTTTTATCATGCTTATATAACACAATTTTCGATCTATCGTAAACAAACCATATCTGCTCTGTAATGTATCGTAATGTCAAACAAATGTAAACATGTTACGGAAATTAACGAAATTTAACGAAACTTGGTTATAAGCAACCGACAATTTGTAATGAATTATTTTGAACATTATTTTTACCGATACTCGTATTTAAGTAGATATTCTGTTTTTAATTAAACAGTATTTTATATTTATATCTACCTGCCTGAGTATCGGTAAAAATAATGTTCAAAATAATTCATTACAAATTGTCGGTTGCTTATAACCAAGTTTCGTTAAATTTCATTAATTTCCGTAATATATATATATATATATTACAAGGCAGTGCAAGAAGAGGTAGATTGAAACCCACTGTTCATGCATTTACATTTATAAAGAGTGCTAAATATAAAGTAGAGCTTAATATTGTAATTCTGTTATTACCACAACTTAGAAAAGCATTATATGACTACTCAAAATTTTCATGTTTCAGAACAATACAGTTCTTCAGATAATATTTTAGAATGAATGGCGAAAATGCTTTTTGGAAAATATAAGATGCATTTAAGGTTATTTAGAAAACAAAGAGAGTGGTAGTTAGGCGTCTTAATATTGTTCAATCAAAAAAGAGAATTAAGTTGAACTATCAACCGAAATCTCATTTTTTCAAAAATGAGATTTCAGTTGACATAGTTCAACCGAATTCTCATTTTCGATTAAACATAATAGACAAACCTACAATAATATACTCCAACAAGCCAAGTGAATGAGGAGAGATAGGTACAATAAAAAAGATGCAAAAGAAAGATAACGAGCTTTGGCTAATTCAGAAACGCATCTTCCATAGCTAATTTGTTTCAACTCCAAAGCCTCACTTGACGACGTTTGTTTTTAATAAGCTTTTTCATTGTTCTAACGTCAGAAAATTTCAGGATTTATTCTAAAGTTATTTCATTATGGTTGTCACCTTATTATTGCTATTTTATGATTATCACTTCCTTTGTATGCACGAAAATACAAAACATTCTTATGCCGGAGAATTCCCAGTAAATCACTAAATGTAAAATCTCAAATAATATACAGACATAAACATCACTTTATATAAATATGTATTCGTGATTCGTGTAGGATGTGCGTGGTGTTGCCGTAGATATCGGCTCGGAAGGGGAAATCAGGGAGCCGAGTTCGAATTCCAGTTGGAATCAGTGCATTCACTTACGCGCAAATACCTTTGGTAAATGTATTTAACCGTCTCTTCCCTCCAGTTATGGGTTAAATTACAGGAAGGATTGGGTTCTATAGCTTTTTCATGGCAACCAGTCTACCACATAAAATAATCTACTGCGGGATAATCTTCCGCCCAGTCAGTCATGTCTCTTTCAACCGTGTGTTACGTATGGCACTTAACTGACTGACTGATTCGTGTATGAGGGGCGCATGGAAAACTCATAGGCTGACCAAGATATAAATTCAAGTAGACACATCAATTAGTGAAAGACATGCATGTGTACCAGAATATAACAGCTGACGGACACTCGTACGCTATATTTTGTTAGCTGTATGAAATCTTGTTAGAAGTAGAGAACCATATCCTAAGCAGTGCAAAATTTTACAGTGTGTTGTACATATCCCATGGCCAAGAGATTTTGATTACACTGAACTATAGAGATGTAGGTATAACTTTCTTATATATATATATATATATAGATATCACTGGTGGTGCCCCCCTAGCTACGAATTTGCACGAGAAACTAGGTTCCACCCTTTTACAGTGAAACCGATAAAATGTAATCGCAATTTCTACTCCAATTTCTTTCTCGCACTTCCCGCCTGTGGAATTCCCTTCTACATACTTGCTTCCCCGACAGCTACAATCTCCAGGAGTTTAAATGTAAGGTCAATAGACACCTCCTAACACACTAACTCGCATCCATTCTTTCAAAAACTCTTCCCATCTACCCAAACCTCATCTTCGCTATCCTTACCCGTCTATCACCCTCCTTCTGACATTTCCTATATCTAACCACTCTTTCTCATCCCCTATGTAACACCCTGCGAAATTGTTGCAGTTGAATGCCACTATTGGTGAAATGATGAATATATATATAGGCTGCGATGGCTAAATTGTTGCAATTGTATACTTTAAATTCTCTCATGCCCGTTGCTTGATTTTAAGGAAACTACAGTATAGCAATTTTCGTTTGGGCGCCGTCTGTGATAAAAAGAAAACCATCATGTAATTAACGTCGCCTTAGATTTGCAAACAGCATGCTGTACTCCTTGGAGTTCGCATCGGAAGATCCAACACAAACATTGGCTGCCGATCTAAAGACGGTGCAGAAGATTCCAAAAGAGTTACATGAATCTAATGGCGATTACGAAGGGGTTTGGATTAATGACTAGTGATGCTATCGTTAGGTCTACATATTTTCACGGGCTCTCAGATTCAACACAAAGATGGAAAACCCTATGTCTGTCAACAGGATTCTGCACCATGCCACACAAGTAAATTTTATGTGACAGTATCATCCCTTACATCTGGCCACCTAAATGCCCAGACTGCAATACCCTTGATTATTATGTATGGGTCGCACTTAAGCGAGAGACCAACGAAACTCCTTGTAACACCAAAGATGAACTAAAGGCAAGGATTATGGCAGCATTCATCAACCTAAACAAAGAGACCGTCCAGAATAGATTCAGGAGTTTCTGAAACCCAGAATTTGTTTGGTTGAAGCCGATATTGTTTTTATTGAATAAATTTAGTCTTTAATATTTCGAGTTATTTTTGTTTAAATTTGGTTAATATATGTTAAAATGAGACGTCAGTATTATTTTACTTATTTAAAGGACAATTTACAGTTTTCACCCTATATATATATATATATATATATATATATATATATGTAAGGAGAGAGAGAGAGAGAGAGAGAGAGAGAGAAAGAGAGAGAGAGAGAGACTCTGCATCTCAGTTGCTACTATTATTTTTGCACGTGAAGTGAATGCATAGCTTTTTAAGCAACTGATTTGTATGCCTTAAACTGAAAACTAGGAAAAGAAAACAGCATTCTATATCAGCCACATGGTGAAAATGTGATTGAGAAAGTGACGAGGAAATATGTTTCTTCGCTTGCAGATATCATCTTAGGTAATTTATTATCAGACTTGGTTGAGACCATAATTATGGCGGCTTTCATTCATTCCTAATTGGAGTGTCTCGAGAAAAATAATTATCAAGCAAGTTTTAGATTACATTAACAAGATAGACACGTGTATATATATATATATATATATATATATATATAGTTAATTGTATGACAATGAGTAAAATGTTTACTTGTGACGCGTTTCGTCGGGACTTCATTGAAATAAATTTGTTATGTGGGTAAAACTATGCATGGGCACGAATGAAGGGTGCTAATGGTTTTAGAATGTTTTAGAAGATTTTTTTTTATGTTAAGCTGAGTTCATTTAGAATCTTTTTCTTTGAATCTCTTTTGTTAGTAGGTATTTCACACTGTGATATTAAAAAATCTTCTAGAAACAGTGAAAGTAAGATCCAGCTGCAAATTTAATGTGAATGAACTTGTGATCAAGGCAATCTCTAGACATTTACATCATAGTGAATTGTTCTGTCCTTTGATCAGAGTAGCATATATCAATCTATCATCTATCTATCTATCTCTCCATATATATATATATATATATATATATATATATGATGGATTCTCCCGTCGCGTTCAACGTATGAGGGTCCAACCTTTTTCCAGCAAGACAACCACACAGAGATTTGTTTATAGTGGTGAAGGCATTGTGTAGTACCATCCACACTTCTTGGAACTGCTGATAACAAACAATCGGTGCAGATGACTGCCACGGATCGCACGAACAGCAGACCTCAATTATTTAACCCATAATTGGAGGGAACGAACGGATTAATACCTTTTCCAAGGGTACCAGTGCGCAAGTGAATGCAGCGTGCTCGACTGAAATTGGAACTCGGCTCACCGATTTCCCCCTCCAAGCCGACATCCACCGCACCCCAACGCACATCCGTGAATGCTAACAGCACCTGGTATTCCCAAGTGGTCATCCACCTAAGTACTGACCAGGCTCAACGTTGCTTAACTTCGGTGATCGAGAGGGAACCGGTGTATCCAACGTGACATGACCGTTATATATATATATATATATATGGAATGAGGGATTTTTTATTTGATAATCTTTTCTACTACTCCAGGCACTCTTTTGAAAATCATTATGTTTATTTTCTTTTTTACACACTATGAATTACGGCCTGCAGATTAATATAGAAATTTAATATAGAAAACCTGCTCTTCTGCAAGGTACGAACCTGCGCCTCTTTCACTGTTTTCTCTTTATGCCATCTTTCAGTGAGCAGACGACATAGGTTAATTCAGACTATTAAGAAAAATATGGACAATATTTGTAATAACTTCTTATATAAATTCATTGATCCCTATATGAGTTTCTCATCCGCTCTGTTCGATGCTATCAGGTTGGAATGAATGTTTTGTCTGATTTTTCTTTGGTATATTGAAAGTCAATCAGTTAAGTGCCATACGTGATACACGCTTTGGGCGATCATATCTCTCGAAAGAGACATGACTGACTGGGCAGAAGATTATCCCGCAGTAGGTTACCATTGCTTTTTGCAGTAAACTGGTTGCCACCCAAGGCTACAGAACCAAGTCTACCCTGTTATTTACCCCATAATTGGAAAGAAGAGACGAATTAATACCTTTCCCAAGGGTTTTTGTGCGTAAGTGAATGCAAGGAATTCAACTGGAATTTGAACTCGGCAACCCTATTTGTCGTTCCGAGTCGATATCCACTGCACCACAACGCACCTCCATATTGCACGTAAAATTATTTATGCCTATTCAAATATTTAATCATGATTGTAACCCCCATTACTTCCTAGAACCACATTACATAAGTCAACGGCTTACGGCCATATCACGTTGAATACACCAGTTCTCGCTCGATTATCGAAGTTAAGCAACGTTGAGCCTGGTCAGTACCTAGATGGGTGAACGCTTATGAATACAAGGTGCTGTAAGCGTTTAGGGACGGATGTGCGTTGTGGTTCTGTGGATATCGGCTCGGAAAGAGAAATCGGTGAGCCGAGTTCGAATTCCAGTTGGATACCCTGCATTCATTTAAGCACTGGTACCCTAGGGAAAGGTATTAATCCGTCCCTTTCCTCCAGTTATGGTTAAACAACAAGGTAGGACTTGGAGACCCTGCCCTTAAAAACAAATTCCAAAGAATCTCGATACTCGAAAAAGAAAAAATGTATTACTAGATACAAAATTTATATATATAAAAAAAACCAACAATAAACTGCTAAAAGAAAAAAGTATTACCAGCAACAAATAAATAAAATTTAGTTCGCCATAAATGACCCGCCGAAGTTGATATGCCATAAAAACAAAACAACCAACCAGCATAAGTCAACAAGTTTATAAATGCGACATTTTAAAATTCCCTTGATTTTGACGTAAAATACAAGACCAAAAAGAAAAGAAAGAAAGAAAGAAAAATCTATGCATCGTCCTCAGAAGCCAAAAAAAAAAATCATAAAGTTTTAACTTGAATCATATTCGGGCCGAATAACCCGTTATCTTGAAATAATGACACAATGTTTGGAATTTTATTTTTAATTCTACATGATTGTGAAACAGATCATTTCCGTCCCACCGAATCATTTCAGATAAAGAAACAGCAGCTGTGACACCCTTCCTCTGAATGATTTCAGATAAGGAAGCAGCCATAATCTTACTCCGTTAGAATGCTTGCAAATAAAAGAACAGCTACAGCATCTCCCTCCCTCCGAATGATGTCAGATAACGGCACGCTCACGCCGAAAAATTAAAAATAGAAAAAGACGAAATTTAACGAAAATATTTATCTTAATACCAGTTGATGTTTAATATTTTTAAAAATGCGTGTTAGTC
The DNA here is from genome assembly GCA_037127315.1 of Ascarosepion bandense. Taxonomy (NCBI): domain Eukaryota; kingdom Metazoa; phylum Mollusca; class Cephalopoda; order Sepiida; family Sepiidae; genus Ascarosepion; species Ascarosepion bandense. The sequence continues at coordinate 3,233,316 of JBBBDQ010000202.1, forward strand.
TATTAAATTTAATATGTTATTAATTTTTTAAAAAGTGTATGGAAGAAACAAGTATATTTTTACATTTTTGTTTAAGTTTGAAAATATAACCTTAACCCTAAATAAATATTTTGACAATCACGAAGGAATCGAGACATTATTGAAATATGAATTGCCATTATTATTGTCTTTTTAAAAGGAAAATATGAATTGTGTATTTGCGGATAGACATGGCACTTATTTTAGATTGACCTGAAACGTCTAGACATAATAACATACAAGTATTCATATTAGAAATTCAGAAGTCAATGAAAGGGAAAAATGTATTATTGGTGGTTTGTATTAACAGAAACGTACCAAAATTTGATATTTGCAGTAGTAGTAGAAGTTAATGCGACTTATTTCGACAGTATTCCCACTTCCAAGTCATAGGGTGCAAAAATTAAAGTACAGTCGTTTTGGTCTTTCAAATGTCACACCTTTTTACAAGTCTATGCTTCAATATACGTTACATTTTTATGAGTATGTACTATCACAATTGTATGAAATCCTCTCAATCATTATTAATAGTTAAATGTATTATACCTATTGTATAAAAATTCAGTCCAATTACATTAGACACAATTATAATTTCTGTTCGAATAACAATCTTAAACTTATACTAATGTCACTGTTACACCATATTCTCGTTTTGAGATGGTAATTTGTTTCTCTTTCATGATAATTCGAGTAAATGCGCGAACGATTGAGTGATAAACTCGTTAAATGGTTTTATAGAATTCAATTGGTGTATCAACTTCCATTAAAGAAATAGCCGGAGGCGAATTTGTTTGGAATCATCCCCAGCTAACCTTAAAATCTCCTTAAACATCTAAACTTATTTATAGATGGAACTTTGTCTGTGTGTGTGTGGGGGTGTCAGTTACCTATAGACTCCAAAACGGCTGAACCGATTTTCTTGAAAATTTACACAGTTGTACTATCAGCGTCTGCAAGTGTTCTTAGCTAGGATTTGTGTCGAGGTACCCCAGATAAATATCGAAAATCGATAATCGAAAAAATCGGGTTATAGAAGGAGTTGTTCGATTTTAATCAAATTTGATACACTCATACACAAAGACATAAGAAACGATATTTAGAAGTTTGAAGATTGCAGTTTTTACAATCGTGCAGAAAATCGATAGTATATATATATATATATATATATATATATATATATATATATATATATAAATATATATAAAAGGCAAAATGTTTGTGTGTGTGTCTGTTTAACTGTCTGTATGTCATTTATACAAATCCACAATTTTTTATCCGATTCTCACCAAACTTCACACAAATACTATTTAGGCTGAGTCTGAGATCCAGGACCATGGATTAGTTTTAAAGCTTTCATTACATCCGAGCAACGCCGGGCTATACTGCTAGTGTTAACATAACTACGGGTACAATTAGTGACGCCAATTCAATCGACTAACTTCTGAAGTTATGCCTGGATTTGTCATCAGGGGCCTCAATATAAACAACCCAAGGTACGTAGATGATTGAGTGCTGATAGCAGACACAAAAAGGGAACTACAAAACCTCCTACAGAAGGTAGCTGAAGAAAGTAACAAGAAGAGACTACAAATAAACTAGAAGAAAGCCGAATGCATGGTCATCAGTAAAAAGGGCAGCCCAATATGCCAAATACAGGTCGGGGATACTAGAATGAGGCTGGTACAAAAATTTAAATACCTGGGAAGTGTTATAACAGAAGACGGAAAGTGCGACACAGAGATCCGAAGGCGAATTGGCATGGCGAAGGAAGCATTCCAGAAGTTGAGTAAAGTATTAAGAAACAGGACAATTTCACTAGAAACAAGGAAGAGAGTACTGTATTGCTATGTGCTGTTCGTTCTTCAATATGGCAGTGAATGCTGGACAATATCTTCAAAGATGAAGGAAAAACTTGAAGCAACTAAAATGTGGTTCTACAGAAGGATACTGCGAATATCATGGATCAAGCATGTGAGTAATGATGAGGTCTTAGAAATGATGGAAACAAAAAGGGAATTAATACTGAGCATCAGGAAGAGACAGCTGAAGTTCCTGGGACAGGCAATGAGGAAGGAGGGCTTGGAGAACCTGATACTAACAGGCTAGATAGAGGGAAAAAGAGACAGGGGAAAGCAACGGATAACATATTTGAAGGACCTAATCAGGTGGATGACGGAACGAGGGTTGCATGTTGTAACAGGAGAAGGCGTGCTCAGAGTCACCAGGGATAGTTAAACGTTGAAAGCCATGATCGCCTACGTCCTGAAGAAACAGGGCACATAGAAGAAGAACCTTAGGTGCATAGTGAAATATCCCAGATTGCAGTAAAGTAGAATATTTTTGATAATGATAGATAAAGTCACAAGTGTCAAGTTGAAAAAAAAAATATAGTCCTTGGTTGGATGATTAACTACATCCTGCAGCAAGAAATTTAATCGTGATACTAAAGATTTTAAAGAGCATAGAGAATACTATGGACGGAACAAGGAGGAGATTTTAGAGAAAATGGTATAAAAAGGAAACTTGTACTTAAAATCAGGAAGAGGCAGTTGAATATTTTGGCCCGTAATGAGAAAAGTTGGTTTGAAAAAATCTGATACTTGCAGGAATAATTTAAGGAATAATGAAAGCAGCACGTAACATACCTGATGAGCTTGAGTAAATGTATGGTAGAACGGTTTTGAGAAAAATAAGTGCAAAGAGAAAAAGATGCGGAGGAACATGATCGGCTAATGCTTTACGTGATACATCTCGCAAAATAAGAAACTAACTCTTAATTGTTGTTATTGTTCCCAGGTCCACCCTGACTCGAGGCGGTATCGCCTGTTAGGGTCACATCCATGGGAAAATAGTGACCCCCCACACAAAATTCAAAACACTTGGAAAGTACAGAAAAATACATTTACAGTGTAAAAATAACAGTAATATAGTGTTTTATGAAAAAATTGCTAATCAATACATTTTTGTAGTTAATATACCCGCAATACATTTTTATTAGGGCTCACACAAACATATATGCGAATCGTACTGAGCTCGGCATATATATGTATATGTGTCTCGTTGCGCACATACATACGCATTCGGTTGGTGTATCCGAATAGTGTAGCGGACAGTTGTCGATTTCTCGTACGTACATTTGTGCGTATGGTGGGGTCTGTGTAAAACTATGATAGGTAATATATATATATATGTGTGTGTGTGTGTGAAAAGTGTATGTATATAATTATAAGCATCAGTATATATATATATATATATATATATATATATATGCAATTTGTTATATATATTATATTGTTTACATATTATATATGCGTGATACTTATTTAAAAGCGCTCAATATCAGTGATAGAGCAGACATTCATATAGATAGGTGTGAGTTTGTAACCCTGGGTTTCACGCTCTTGCGATCGTCTGACAAACTGATTAATTTTTTAAAAATTGGTTATATGTAGGGTTGTGTATTATTATTATTTTATTTAAGGCTGTATTGTTATTTTTTGTTTTAAAGTCGGTTATTGACTTGTTTTTTAATATTTTTTTTTGCGTATATTTAAATAGTAGAAATTCTAATTTGTAATGTTTATTAGTGTTTATTTGTGGTGTATTAATTATTAATTTTACTATGGCAGAGACGTGTGATTTTTTTTTTATCCGTTTGGTATAAATTGTGATAATAGGTATTTATTTTCATGTCTGCATTTGGAAATTAGTTCTAATCTCGTGTTTAGTAAGTTCTTTTGTAGGGTATGAGATATATTTGCTACTTTCTCATGTAGGCAAAGTAGGCATTTATTTGTAATGTTGTTGTAGGCAGGTGCTTTTTTCAGTATTTTCCAGCTTATTGTTGGTGAAATATTTCCGTCAACTACAAAAAATTAAAAAACAAGCCAATAAACGACTTTAAAAAAAAATAACAATACAGCCTTAAATAAAATAATAGCAATTCTTACCTATCATAGTTTCACACAGAACCCATCAAAAGTACATATGTACGTACGAGAAATCGACAACTGTGAGCGCGTCAGCATCGCTGCACTATTCGAATACACCAACCGAATGCGTATGTATGTGTGCAACGGCACACGTATAAATATATACCGAAAACCGCACGATTCGCATGTGTATGTTTATGCAGGCCTCAGTGAACGAACGCCCGTGCGTATGTATGTGTGTCCTTGCGCGCGTTGATGGGTGTACAAATGTATATATATATATATATATATATATATATATATATATATATGTCTGCGTCTGTCGTGACGACAGATTTCCCCCACTTTCACAAATGTCTGCGTCTGTCATGACGACAGATTTCCCCAACTTCCACATTAATACACGAATATACACAAGCCTACATATAACCAATTGTTTAAAAACAACCATAGATGAAAACGTTATCATTTCTTGCAATTTGAAAAATTACACGTTCAAAAATTACCTGTTACGTTAGCGTTCAAAAAAAAAAATCACCGTTACGTGAGCGTTCTTAAAAAAAAGGTAAACGGTAAAATCAGTTTTTGCAAATCAGCAGAAGACACAACTCAGGGTAGAAACCTAGGTCGCGTAATATTTCGTTTACAAAAGAAGAATATATATATATATATATATATATATATATATATATATATTCTTATATATATATATATATATATATATATATAAGTTTCAATGCCTCTAAAACAAAGCTGTTATCAACTAATCACCATAGACAATCGCATATATATATATATATATATATATATATTCTTCTTTTGTAAACAAGATATTACGACGGATGACAATGCGATTGTCTATGGTGATTAGTTGATAACAGCTTTGTTTTAGAGGCATTGAAACTTACCACCCATTTCCTACCCCAGGCCACTACGGAGTGGAGGTCCCTTTCAAGTACGGCAGCGAGGTTCACTTCGTCGTCCAGACCTGGTTTCTGATCGATGCGGGGGTAGATTGTTGTGTCGTCGGCATACATGCCAACTTGGGATCTAATGGTGTCGGGGGAGATCATTAATGTAGATCAGGAAGAGCGTGGGTCCTAGGATAGAACCTTGAGGGACGCCCGCGTTCGTATGGTAGTTTTGGGAGGCATGCCCATTTAATACCACCTTCAATGTGCGGTTAGAGAGGAAAGACTGGATGAGGTCAAACAGAGGTCCAGTTATCCCATAGCTCCGCAGTTTGCACAAGAGGCCAGCATGCCAGACCCTGTCGAATGCTTTGGAGATATCCAAGGCAACGGTTCGGGCTTCACCATTCTTGTCGAGTGCCTGGTATATATACTAGGTAATGGTCGTTAGCATATCAGCAGTAGACCTGGTGAAGCGAAACCCATACTGTTTGTCAGAGAGAAGCCCGTTGGCCATAAGATGCTGAATCACCTCGGCGTTGATAATGGCTTCGAAAACTTTGCCAAAGATTGGAAGGAGACTAATAGGACGGTAATTGGCGGGGTCTGAGGGTTCGCCAGAATTCTTAAATACAGGAACTACGCAGGAGGACTTCCAACAGGCAGGAAAGCAGGAAGCAGATAGGGAGAGGTTATAGAGTTTAGAGAGGACAGAGGAGAGTTACGTAGCCCCCTGCGCAGTAGTGGCAGTGACATGCCTTGCTCGGGGTGAAACGCTTATATAATATATATATATATATATATATATATATATATATATATATATATATATATTATTTTATTCTTGAGTAAGTTGAGTAATCACATTATTTGATTTTATGTTCTCCTTAGTGCATTTGTTGTTAACGTGTGTAACGAAAAAGATAAAAATTTTTTTAACAAAATGCTTTTAAAGTGGTTGACAGTCATTGAATCTGAGTGCATTTTTCTGAAATATTGTTTTCTTGGAAATAACAAAAACAGAACCTTTTTAATAAAGGTTTTCAGTCATTACTAAAATTATGTTGTTCTACAAGTAAAATAAGGAAAACGATTTGGTACATATTTTTATAGTTTAGCTTTCTTCAAGGAGCCACATTTGTTAGAAACAAAATATCTTTTTTTTTTTATAAGCGTTTCACCCCGAGCAAGGCATGTCACTGCCACTACTGTGCAGGGGGCTACGTAGAGTGGAGAAAGGTTGATTAAATATAGGAAATGACAGAGGGTGGGTGATAGGCGGGTAAGGATACCGAGAATGAGGGTTGGGTAGATGAGAGTGTTGTGAGAATAGTTGGGAGTTAGTGTGATAGGAGGTGTCTATTGACCCTACATTTAAACACCTGGAAATTGTAACTGTCGGGAAAGCAGACTTGTGGAAGGGAGTTCCACAGGCGGGCAGCGCGAGAAAAGAAGCTGTTGGAGTAGAATTTACGGTTACATCTTATTTGTTTAACTGTAAAAGGGTGGGACCTAGTTGCTAATCTAGTATCTCGTGTAAATTCGTGCTTAGGCGGCACCAGTGATCTAAGCTCATCGCAGCAGAAGCCATGAAAGTTCTTCTAAAATAGGCACAGGATCAGTGATTTTTTAATTCTTTTTACAGATTTTTCATGATTTAGTTATTCTGTTCAAGAAATCTTTTTTACAAAATGATCTGTTTTAAATAAAGATCAAACGATATATATATATATATATATACAGATTTTAATTAAAGAACAAAAATGTACATGAATTTATGAAGGTGTTATGAATAATCAACAGTGGTTTCCCTCTCTTCTTTGACAGCGTTATTCTTTTGTTTACTGAGACTATAAAATGACACTGTACGCAAACCTTTATTCTCAGTTGAATAAAGCTTTCTTAAAGCCACTCGGGCGTACTTTTTTTTTAATTTCAGAATGTATATACGCGTTTATTTTTCCTTTAATTTTACGGCCACATCACGTTGAAACTTAAGCCTGGTCAGTACCTAGATAACCGCTTGGCCGCTTGGGAATACCAGGTTCTCTAAGATGGGAAGTGCGATAGTGTAATAGATAGCGGCTCCTAATTATTTATTGCAGAGTCGAGATCCTATACTTATTTTTCGTGATATTCACTTACGCGCATATATGATTGAGAAAGGTATAAATTAATTTCTTATCCCCCAATTATGGGTTAAATATTAATTGTATCAGTGAAATATTATTTCTGAAAAAAATTATGATCTAAAAATTAATTTCTAGGTTTAATTTAACCTGCAAGATTGAAATGCCGTAGAAAACGAAACAAATAAAATCATTCTTGTATGTGCTTCTGAAAAAAAATAATTAAATTGAAAAAAGAATCCAGTACAGTCAGAAAAAATCGTTTGACTATGCAGCATTCAAATTATAAATTTCTTCGAGGAAAGAATTAAAAAATAATTATTGCTTTGAGTTTGCATAAAATTAACGAATTAAAATTTTCTGCCATGTCTCCAATTACTAAATAAGGTTTTCATATGTAATATAAGGAAACAGAGAGAAAATATAATTTAATTTAAAGCGCCGGTTATATTAAATCCAGTCTAATCTAAGTTATAAAGTCAAAGAATCTTATTTTTCAAAGACAGTTTTCTTACAGAGATACACGAAAGAAAAGAAAACTCAGTAAACACTGGCAAGAAAGTGTGCTAAAATTTTACCATTTTATTGTTATCTGAGTTTGTTGAAGTTGATGTTTAAGCTGAGAGTACATAATAACATATATTGAACAAATGCAGTTGTACCGATAGAGATTTGATCTCCTGTATCAAGTAAACTTAGATGAATCTGCAAGAGCCAAGTTTATGCCAGAGATCAAAAAGGTTGGTGAAGTACCCCTTGCAGTTTAGCATTCCCCAGGCGTTTGAACGCATTTGTGTAGGCTGGTCATGCCACAACGCCAACACTTTTTATGATTTGCGGTCTGGCTCCTTTATAACATCATGGTCCAGAGGTCATTCACTCTCAGGAAAGGAGTAGCGCTTTGACGAAGCTTTCACTCTGTAAAACTGACGTGCTGATTGTGACTTGTGGATCTGACCGAAGAGGGTTATGCGGAATCAGAGAAAAGAAAACGAGAGAAGTGAAACAAGTGAAAAGAGAAAGACAAACAGAATAAGAAGATGCGCGAGTCAAAGAGAAAAGAATACAGACTCAATTGATGGGGTAGCAGAAGAAGAAAAGTTGTAGGGAGAGCAATAAGAATCAGAAGTAATGTGGATGGGAACAACAGAATGAAGAAATTGCAAGCCGAAAAAAAATTGATAGGAAATGATTGGCAAAAATAACAAAGTTGAAACAGTAAATAGGAAAATAAGTAAAAGTCTATAGAAAAAAAATAGAGGGGAGAAGACAGGAAGCAAAATTGATAAAAAAAAATGACGATGTGGGGAATAAGAAGACAGACGAGAATAGAAAAGAAAATACAAACAGTAAATTGAATGGTAATAGTAATATTATCCGTTTCCTTAAAAAGAAAACATTCGTTATTCATTACCCAAGTAGCCAGGGTTACTTTCGTTTGAAATTTATAAAAAAGATTATTAAAACAAATTTTCAGGAGAACGTGTTACTCAAATCTAGTAACTGTTATGGCACTTTCCTCCCAGTCAAATAAAGTAGGAAATATTAATAGAATAACAAAATGTAAGAATATATAGTATAATAAATTGGTAGCAGAATAGAAAATATGAAGTAAAATCGATAATAGTTATAAATGGTGAACAGAAGGAAGATCTGGAAAAATACGATAATAAGAAATCAGAATCTATAGTAAAATGATGATAACAACAGAAGGAATGAATAACTGTCAACAGAAAAAAATAAGTAGAGACCTATATTAAAATGAAACGAGGAAATGAGACAAAGAAGAGACTGCAAATAAAAAGTGCAAAGTAAAATCGATAGTAAAATGTTGGGAGAAATAGAAACGAAAGAGAAATTATAAAGAGTAAATTGAAAATAAAAATTATGTTGTAAAATGAATGAGTAGAAGTAAAGAAATGAAATTAAATAGGAAGCACCAAGAAGAAAAAATTATGAAAGAGAATAATAAAAAGAAATTATGAAAGAAGTAAATTCTTTTTTATTTGCCGTTTCACCTCATGGCTATTCTCAATATCTTTCCCTTGTAGCTTTTAATTAACTTTGTCTTTCTGTTATTTCTCGTAAACGCTGTTCTGCCATCCATTTACTCAAGTTCACTATGCATATCAGGCTTTGTTTTTTCTGTCTATCTTGCCTTTAATATGTCCTGTGAGTATCAGCTTTTCCAAACCTTTCTTCCTTTTGTGCCCTAAAAACTTAAATGTTTCTTCTTAATGTTAAGTTTAATTTGGCTTTTTGTTTCCATTTTCCCTAAAACTTCGATACACTCAACATCTTTCTATTGAACCACATTTCTGTCGCTTCAAGTGTATTTCTTCATATTTGGGAAGATTTTCAGCAATCACTGCTATATCTGTCAGTTAAGTGCCATACGTGATACACGCTTGGGCGATCATGTCTCGAAAAAAACATGACTGACTGGAAAGAAGCTTATCCTGCAGTAGGTTGTCATTGCTTTCTACGGTAGACTGGTTGCCAGCCAAGGCTATAGAACCCAATCTGTCCTGTTATTTCACCCTAACTGGAAGGAATAGACGGATTAATACATTTCCCAAGGGTATTTGCGCGTAAGTGAATGCAATGAATGCAACTGGAATTTGAACTCGGCTCCCCGATTTCTCGTTCCGAGCCGATATCAACTGCACCACAACGCACATCCCACTGCTATATAGAAGGGCAAATATCACTTCAGAGTTTAGTATTATTTTTTCCTTGTTACTAACACATTTTAATATAAAAACTTCTATTGTAAGATGAATAATGAATAGAAAAAAGAACTTATTAATCTAAGAAGAAGAAATAAAACGATATTACAAATGAATGGATAGAAGAATGAAGGGGGAATTTTAAATTAAAAAAAAAGAAGAAAAAAGTATATATAATATGAATGAGGACCAGATAAAAGAATAGGAAGTAGAAAACTATGATAAAAAAGGAGCATAATGACGAATTTGCAAGTAGATAAAACTGAATGTATAGTAAAATGAATTGGAAAGTAAACAAACTGTACGTAGAAAAATAGGCTGTATGTATTATAGCTTCTCTAGTACTGAAAGATAAGTAAAAGAAAATGATAGACGGAGAAGAAAAATAGTAAATCTAAGGTGGTAGGCTATTAGAAATTCAAGATAAAAAAAGCACGATTTTTGGCAGCTCGGATATAGTCACTTTCTCACCGGCGCACCATAGCTTTCCTGTGTCTCTTCTACAAGTACTTTCACGGCTTCTGTTCTGCTGAACTTAGCTAACTGATGCCCCTATATACGAATTTAATCGAGCCACAAGATTAGCAACTAGGTCCCACCCTTTTACTGTGAAACCAATAAGATGTAAACGCAAATTCTACTCCATCAACTTCTTTTCTCGCACTTTCCACCTGTGGAATTCCCTTCCATTTACTTGCTTCTCCGACAGCTACAATCTCCACGAATTTATATGTAAAGTCAATAGTCATCTTCTATCTCACTAACTTGCATCCTCTCTCTCATGATCTCATCTCATTTCTGTAGTATTCTCATCCGACTACTACCCGCTTCCTGACACCCCCTGTATTCTGTCATTACTTCTCATAACTTTCCTCCTATGCAACCCTCTGCACTACAGTGGCAGTATAATACCTTGCATGGGTCGATACGATTATATATATATATATATATATATATATATATATATATAGGAATGTAAGTTTGAAAAGAGAAGATAACATCTCCAGAAGAATGGGAACGTGATAAAGATTTGACAAGAGAATTAAGAGAAAAACGTTTTATAATTAAAATAGTAATTTAAAGCCTGGTGCAAAGGAAGATAAATGCGCGTTAAGCATGTGTTCAAAGATATAAAAACTTGAAAAAGAAAAAAAAGAAAACTTTAGGTTCAAAGCTACTAGTTAAATGAAGAGAATGTTCTCCTAGAGAGAACTTCTTCGTTGCACTAAAAAGAAAACCCAGAGGTACACGCTAATACCTTCGGCAAAAATCCCAGGAAGTGGGTAATGTTCAAATTAACTGTCACCAACGAATCAACAATTCGTATACAGCTATACTATAATACGAGAAAAGCCTATATCTTACTTGACCTCGAGTATTGAGATCGACAGGTAGGAGATATTATTTTTTATCTATGCAGATGACATCACCATTTGCTCTTGCCTAAATTAGAAATCTGCTAAGGCTGACAACGTAAACCTGGCTGCTGCCCTTCAGAAGTACCTAGGATCTGTGATTGAATGGAGTAGGAAATTGCTCATAGATTTTAATGCCTCCCAAACGAATCTGCTCTCCTTTAACCACCGCAGAGAAACTTTCCTGTCTACCATCAGAGTGAATGAATTTAATTTCCTAAAAAGTAACATACTTCACCCACTTGGCCCTACTCTCTCAAATGACATTAAATTGAATGAATACATCGAATCCATAGCTGCATCTACTGCTAGGAAGGTTGGGTCACTCTGTTTGGACAGGAAGTTTTTCTTGTCAGAATTAATTTTACTCATTTATAAATCTACCATTCGTCTGTGCATTGAATATAATTGCCATGTCTGGTCGGGTGTTTCTGCTATTCATGTTGAGATTCTAGACAGAATCCACGGGAGGATCTGCAACATAAGTGCTGTTCTAACGAAACTTCGCCGCAAAGTTGTACCGACCGGTTTGGTAGGATGTAAGACACGAAACACAGAAGGTATGTTCAAAACAGTGTATTAGTATAACAAGAACATATATACACAGTAAGTGTTAGCAAAACATAAATAGAAATAAGTACGTTCGAACGGTACAGTTACTCTGCTTATTGCCTGACTAATAGCGTGCTTTAACTGCGTACTAGCTGCCGTCTTTAACTGCCACTCGGGAGCCACGCAGTTTATTATATATAATAATAGGAAGCGTTCATTCATTCCTCGTAGATGGGTACCATAACAATAATTGATCTAGAATTAGAAGCTCGTTTTCAGTCAATTTTTCACAGACGGGATGTGACTTCCCTCTGTCTTTTCTACAAGTATTTTCATGGTAACTGCTTTGACGAGCTTTTTTCCTCGGTTCCCCGACGACAAGTCTTTACTCGTGCTACTAGATTATCATCTAGGTCCCATTATTTTAGAGTAAAAATAGTTAAATGTAATCGTCTCTTCAACATTAATAGCTTCTTTTCACGCACTTCCCGTTTGTTGAACTCCCTACCGTTTGCTTGCTTCCCTGATAGCTACAATCTCTAAAAGTTTAAATGCAACGTCAACTGACATATTCTATTTACGGGATTCTCACCGATCTCTTATCTTTTCTTTGACATTGCAAATACCTTGTTTTTTTTTCTCTCACTGTAAACCCCTGCGCACCAGTGACAGTCCTGCCTTGCTTGGGGGTGAAATGATTATAAAAAATATGAATATAGAAAAGTGCTTATGAACGAAAATTTGAATATCTGTTCAGTACTTGCTGTCATACACACTTTTTTGTCTATACGGATTCCCTACTGAAAGCGAAATAGATTCGATATATAATGACATATAGTTTTGTCCGTTGGTTGGAAGAGGTTGATTTTTCTTTATGAACCCTGTTCTCTCGGTATGCTGGCAATGTGATGCGCTAGTTACTCTATCCCTCTTTCTATCCTATGAGTATACATAGGATAGACACACACATTTATATGAGATATACATATCATATATATATATATGTGTATACATATATATACACACACATATATATATCATACACACGCACGCACTGCACACACACACACACAAACACATATATGTACATATGATATGATTTTCCAATCCCTCCTTCCTCGTTATGGGCCCCAGAAATTTTAACTTTCACTTCCTGATGATAAGTATATTTTTCCTTTTTGTTTCCATTTTTTCTAAAAACATGTTCGTTAGTTACGATTTTGGCCTATGGTATCTTCAGCATCTTTCTGTAGAACCACATTTCTATTTCCTTGTCTCTTCCACAATTTTGAGGAGACTGTCCAACATTAACTTTCATATAGAAGAACAGATGAACGTTAAGTACTCTTTACTTTATTTCAAACAAAATTTTTCTGTCTTCTTTGGAATGTATCTTTGGCTATCCCAATGAGACTTCGGATTTCTATCTATCTATCTATCTATCTATCTATCTATCTATCTATCTATCTATCTATCTATCTGGGCAATGAAGTCAATACGCAGAGACTTTTAAAAAATTTAAACCTGTTTTTTAGAGTGGTAATTGTGTTTAATTCTTAGTTTAAAAAAACAATGTGTTTCCATCTTATTTTTTATGAAGCTTTCTATGTTTTCCATTAATTTTAGGTTACATGCTGATGTTAAGGAGGTGCAAATGGTTTTTAGGAAGTAGTCGAGGATATTTTTTTATTTTGATAATGGAGTACAAATACGACGAAAGTTTTCAGCAGCTAAATATGATAAAATATAAAATATAATTCTAAGTTTATGTAATATTTATGGGTTCATGTGCTCAATATCAAGGATAGATCGTACGTAAACATAAACGTGAAAATTGAAACCAACACCGATTAATTACATTTGGATTATCTAAGTTTGAATTAAATACATTAGTTCAAACAAATAATTAAGTACATTAACCAAATAAATAATAAAATAAAAAAAGCACGCCTACAAAAATAGCAGTTAGAATAATACTACACAAAATGCACCACTGCCCTGTATATATATATATATATATATATATATATATATATATATATATATAAATCCGAGCAAAAACACAACATATATTGCATGACGATTTTGTTTAAATTGAAAACTGTTGCTGATGAGTGTTAACTTCAATTTCCACGTTTATATTTGTATACTTTCTATCCCCGATACTGACAAATTTAGCATAAGCTTAAAACTATGTTTATCATATATATATATATATATATATATATATATATATATATATATATATATATATAGAGAGAGAGAGAGAGAGAGAGAGAGATACACACAGACACACACACACACATATATATATATATATGATATATAGGTGCGTATATATGCGTATAGATATATACACGCAAACGTATATATGATATATATATATATATATATATATGATATACATATATATGATATATATATATATATATATATATATATGCGGGTATATATACACACAAACACCCATATATATATATGATATATATATATATATATATATATATATATATACACGCATATATATATATATATATACATATGATATACATATATGTTTGTACATATATATGCACACAAACATATATATATATATATATGTGTGTGTGTGTCTGTGTTTCGTTAGTCTTCTTCAATTGCCGTAATATGTGTGTATATATATGTATATAGACACACACATTTATATGAGATATACATATCATATATATATATATGTGTATACATATATATACACACATATATATATCATACACACGCACGCACTGCACACACACACACAAACACATATATGTTGTGCTTAACGTTTAACTTTGGCTTTCATGCAATGTGAATGTAATAATTATAAATTGAACTCGATCTCGGCTCTCGGATTCCTCAATCCAGCCGTCCCTTTATCCACTTCTCTTCCGCCATATATATATATATATATATATATATATATATGTATGTATATGTATTTATGTATATTGGAGAGAGAGAGAGAGAGAGAGAGAGAGAGAGAGAGAGAGTGAGAGAAATTCGTATGTATATTCCCAAGAAATGCGAACGTATAATCAAATGCACAGTTTTATGCATGCCTTGTTCTACATTTAAATTTACAATAATTTTTGGGGTAGGAAAACGGGTTTGTTGATATCGTCTTTATGTTCTTTTTTCTGCAGTGTTAAGTTGCATCCAACCGGTAAATGTAATTTCTACACGTCGTTTTTCTTTAAATATAATGTCGCGTGCACATCCTTTTTTAGAAGCATTTCAATGACCCAAGCAGGCATGCATTTCAAACCAAGCGACGATAAAATGTTTTCCCAGTAGTTGAATGGAGCCTCTTCCCAGAATCCTCCATTACTTGCTCAGATGCTGAATTTATTCTAGATGCTCGAAAACTTTCTGGTGTTTCGAGAAAGTTAAAGTTTCCTTTCTAATCATTGTTTGTAGAACATTTATTTATTTTCTCACTTCTAGAATAATTTCAAAATGGCATATTTACAGAAATATAATTATCTCTTTTATTAAAAGACCCTTGTGCATTTAATTGTATGTGTGTACATTGTGGATGACTAATATATATATATATATATATATATATATATATATATATATATATATATATTCTATTTGTAAACAAGTTATAACGCGACCTAGATTTCTACCTTTAAGACCGGGTGGTTCAATCACAGGTATACATTCAAAATAGAAGACTTAAAAAACTGTACAATATTGGATAGCCACGTGCGGAAATTAAAATCAAAATATGGAAAAGATCCAGACATAATGTGGAGTATAGTAAAAACAGCCAAGCCTTACACCGTTGGCAAAAGTCTGTGGCAAGAAGAAACAAAAGAGATTATGCAATTTTCAAACAAAAACGAACTGTTGAATGAAAGAAGGGAAATTATGAGTAAGTTTAACCATACTAAACAATACGTCTTAGGTTCATACAACAATGGATGAAAACACCATAATTCCTTGTAATTTTAAAAATTGCGCGTTCAAAAATTAGATATTTTGACATCATTTTTGACAGAACAGGTGAATTCATTTAAAAAAATAACTGTAAATTCATAGTAGAATTTTTTTTCTGTATTGTTACTAAAATTAGATTCTTATTTCAGTGTTTTATTTTATTAACTTTTAATATTTATTTTCCTATTTGTATTTATACTTATGATATTTTTGGTCAAAACGATTACGAAAAATCTTTCAAACAAAAGTTTTAAGTAACATTAGTTTACAGGCACACAAGGAAGACAGATGAAAAAAGCCGAGTGTAAAACATACAAATTTCTTTTCTCAAATGTCATTTAAAAAATTACGTAGTTTGTGTGCTATATGATAACCAATGATTGTGTGCAAATTATCAATGAAAATGAAATACGCCTTCTTACTATTAAAATTATAATTTTCAAAAATAAGCTATAGAGGAAAAGAAATATTGCCAGAATAGTTTTCAAGGAATAAGTTGGTCCATTTAAGCAAATATTAGATCATACACATCAGCCAAAGGCTTTTCTTTTGTGTAGTAGTGACCTTGTTGCTTTTAATTCTCGTCTGATGGTTGACTAGATTTTTCTGTGTTGTTTTTTATCTGGATCTAAGCAACAAACTCTTCGTCGGCATCGAAAATCAAATACAAATCCTTGGATTGGTTTTGAATGTAAAATAAAGGCAATATATACCATATATACTTTCTAAATTTTAAAATTAAGCAAGAGCACATCGCTGCGTCTGCTTTCTCTCTGGGCATCTATCGGCTTCCCCACTGAGGCTCAGTGCGACTCAGGGCCATTTTTCTGCTTTCTATCAGAAAACTTGATGTACATTCATGCCGCTTCATTTTTGATAATATTTTTATTAGGTGTTTCCAAAATTTGAAACCACTTTCATTTTTGGTAACCAGTTTGCAATACTAAATAAATGTACAGAGCGTAGATGATAACCTAAAGGCATTGATTTAATTGAAAAATAATTTGAAATCAGTCTGTGTTTCTGAGATGAGGCATTGTAACTTAGTGGGGGCACATGGCCTAGTGGACAAAGTAGTTGTGAGTTCAATACCTGGCCACAGCATGATGGAACAAAATCTTAGAAAGTGAAGTAACTGAAACTGAGATATCCGGGAAAGAACAATCTACTGTGGTGGACGAAATTAAAGGTTCTCTTAAAAATTCCAATAAAATTCCACCTGAAGAACGCTAGAGTTTGCAACGACTGAAACGTCGTTTATATGACAATAAGAACAAGAGACCTAACAATGAAAAAATTATAATTTTAAACCAATTAGACGTTTCAATTATAAAAAAAACAATGTTTAAACTATTGACTACGTCGTAAATTGTCTTAGTTTACACAAGAGTAATAGTATTGCATTTCGCATTGCTTTTGCATTATCTGCAGTGAAATGGTTAGCACAAATCGAAACTGTTTATATACCGTTCAAATCGAAAATGAAAAGAAAGAAGCAATTCATCAAGCCCCCTCCCCACCACCACCACCTCTCACCGACATACTCTTTGGAAAATTTAACAAAATAGATATTTATATTTTTTGTTAAAACAAAACGAACACAGAATATGAAAAAAAAGTTAAAAAATATAAACAAATAAATCCCAATTCCCGCCATCTTAATTTTTATCGATTGAGCTAGGACACCAAAAATGTAAGATTAACGTGGATGCGCTACACACACACACACAAACGCACATGCACGCGCACACATACACAAACACAAGAAAAAAAACAAACACACATAGACTGAAACAGTGCAATGAGCTGGCGCTTACATCCTTTGCATATTTTAATCTGTTGTTTGTTCATTTGCTTTTAGCTTTCCTCCATAAAACTCATTAGAAAGCCTCACTAAAACGCAAATCTCCAGTGATCTGTGAAACGAAATGGTTTTTTCTATTAATCACCAATCTTTATTTTGCATCAGTTGTGATTGGTCGATTTTTTTCCTGATAATATCCTCATCAATATATATTTTTCCTCCAATCATTAAGCACTCGACGAAAGGATTTCTTTATTGGTTTTCTATTTTGGGCATTTCCAATAATCTGTAACCAAACCAAAGCGATGTTTGTGAGTGGCTGCTAAATCGATATTTTCATGAGTTTCTAGAGTCGGTGTTGAAGTACCTTTTAGAATAATGTGTTTATAATGCTTGCATGATTTGGCAAATTTTTTGTTAAATTCTTTTCTCCAGGCAACCAAATGACTTATGATTTAGTTTTATGATGAATATCTTTTAAATCTACAACTATTGATGCCTGTTATATTTTATGCCCATCTATCTAACGTTTTAATTATATACCGGTTTAGCTAATGCCGAATTTTTGGAGGCTTCTGGAAAAATTGAATAGTATTTTATTTAATGTGAGAATTCATATCTTGAATACTGCACTGAATACTACTACTACATCAGATCTGGTGCTTTTGCTATGTATGCACAGATTCTTGAAAAAATGCAAAAGTGAATATGAAATAGTATTGGTCCTAAGCTGGCAGCACCAGAACAATTGTCATGAAAATATTTATTTTTAGAGATACAAAGTATAGGAAATTATACGTCCTGAAGAAACGGGAAGCATAAAAGGATGTATAATTTGTTGCAGAATGTGTTCACAATTTGTAAACATATAACTCAGCTTGGAGTTTTGTTTACGTTCTTAATTTGGGCTCTGATGTTTATAACTTCCATACTAAAAAATAATTATGAAGAAGCGAAGTGTTATGTAATTTAAACACCTGCCCAAAATAGGCTTTGTAACTTCGGTTGGTAACCAGTCTAGACTCGTCGATCTTGGGGGTTTCAACTTCACAATATTTTCGAGTGAAACTGATGCTGTATTAACTTGTGGAGCATTGTTGTAACTCGTTTCTACGTGGATAGCCTATTGATTCAAGAGTAAGAATGTTGCTATTGAAGACGTAGGGAGATGGTTAATGTTTCTTTGATTTGGTCTTTTGTCCTATTTAAGCAAACTCCTTACAGCTTACAAGTTTTTTCCAGAATTATCATCATCAGAATTATCAGGTTTTCATCAGAAGGTTGGTTGTCGGGATGTTGGAATGTGTAGAATTGTGTGGAATAGTGTAAGAATAAAAATATACATTTTTCATGTTAAAATAGAAATTTATGAAAAGAAAAAAAATAACACAAGTTGAAGAAATTAATGTGCAATTAGAAACATTATTAAGAGGTTAAGTGGAGAGTTCCTGTTCAATGAGAAAGTTAAAGGTATCAAAAGTTGAAGAAATTGTTGGTGGTAGTAATTGTTGAAAGAATATATGCGAACGTATGTATGTATGTATTCAGTAGGAATATCTTTGGATGGAGAAGTAAAAGAAATCAGCACACGAGAAGGAACGAGAAAGAGAACAACTTGCGACCTAACATTATCTTCGGGTATATTTGAAGGTGAAATTACATTTTAGCTGTTTTATCTCGCGGCTCTCATCTGACTGACTGATTGATGCTGACCGGGACCTTTTATAGTATTCAGATTTTTCGCACTTGATCGTGAAATCCTTATTGGTCTTGTAAGCAACTCGCATTGGTCAACAAATCAGTTTAACACCTACTTGCAAAACCAGGATTTCATACGTCATTGTAAACTTTTGTAAAAGTGAAGAAGAAGGTTGATTTTAATTCTTAATTTCCTATCAACTACAGTATAAAGAATGACACACAGAATAACCAAACTATTATAGAAAGTGGTAGCATAAAATTATGTTTGTGTAATGTTAATAGCCAGATAGAGAAATCTTGTTAGACAAAGATAAGTTTCAAACTGCAAACATAATATTAGCCATTACTTTCTTTAGAAACATTCGGCATTCAATGATCAAACAGTCCTAAATCTTCAAAAAAACTTTCTCTTAAAACAATTTTTCAAGAATATAAAAAAAAATGATGTCACTCTTTCTAATTCATGGAGGTTTAATTCCAAATCTTTTTCCGAAATAGTGTGAAATGTGAACAACTTGATTAGGTCATTTTTCCTCTTCGAATAACTATGCTGTCAGTTATAGTTATTGAAAACCTTAAAATTCCTCATGTGATATGATTTCCGTTATTTTTATTTATGTATTAATCTTTTCACTCCAAATAAGGCAGTACCGCCACTGATGCGCAGGGGGCAAAAGTTTAGGCAAGCGGAGGGCGAAGAGAAGGACGGCCCAGCTACAGTAGGTGTCAGAGAAAGAGCAAAAGATTGACGGAAACACAGGTGTGAAGAGAGTTGCTAACGCAGAGAGAAAGAAAAAGAAAATAGAACAAGATACATTGACCTTGCATTTAAATACCTGGAGATTGTAGTTGCAAGAATACGGCAGAGAGTTTCACAGGCGGGAAGGGCGGAAAAAGATGCTGATGGAGTAGAAATGAAGGCTGCATTTAGTTGATATAACTGTAAGTAACTTGTTGCCAGTCTGGTTGCACGAGTAAATTCTAGTGGCGGGGACACCAGTGACTTAAGTTCGTCGGAACAGAAGCCATGAAAATGTTTGTAGAAGAGACAGAGGGAAGCCATATCCCGCCAATGAGAAAGTTGCTGGCGTCGAGCTGCCAAATCGGGACCTACCACGTTACAGATTCTCCTTTAGAGCCTAACGAGACCGCTAAGATAAAAAGCTTTTGGCAGTGATTTTTATTTGTCTTTCTATAGCGCTAGAGGCAGGTACAAAAATTTAAATGCCTGGGAAGCATTATAACAGAAAACGGAAAGTGCGATACAGAGATCCGAAGGCGAAGTTGAGTTAGGTATTAAGAAACAGAACAATTTCGCTAGAATCTAGGAAGAGAGTACTGGATTGCTACGTGATGTCCGTCCTTCAATATGGCAGTGAATGCTGGACAATATCATCAAAGATGAAGGAAAAACTTGAAGCAACTGACATGTGGTTCTACAGAAGGATGCTGCGAATCTCATGGATCAAGAATGTGAGCAATGATGAGGTCTTGGAAATAATGGAAACAAAAAGGAAATTAATACTGAGCATCAGGAAGAGACAGCTGAAGTTCCTTCGGACACGCAATGAGGAAGGTGGGCCTGGAGAACCTGATACTAACAGACCAAATAGAGGGAAAAAGAAAAAGGGGAAAGCAACGGATAACATATTTGAAGGACCTAATCAGGTGGATGACAAAACAATGATTGCACGGTGTAACAGGAGAAGGCGTGCTCAGAGCCACCAGTGATAGGGAAACGTGGAAAGCCATGATCGCCTGAAGAGACAGGGCACATAGAAGAAGAAGTCCTAGCTAAGACCTACAGACTTTCATCACTTGAAATTATTTTTAAACATTGACAGCTTTTGTTCACATATTATAGTTTACATATTTATAAATGTGTTTGGTGCCATGCATCGCATCTATGTGAAAGTCACGATCTGACCAGTACATGTAAAAACATGACTCGAAATTTTAGGTCAATGTTTTGATTTTATAGCAACTCTCGGGTTTTTTCGAAGCTACTAGAACAGGCTATCATTATCTTTATCTTTCTTATAAGTGATTTATACACCGATAGAGGTGACATGTTTGGCATTTACTAATTCACTATTCTAATATGTAATTTTATTTTTACTTTAGACCTAGTTCAGAAAATTACCGATACCAGCTTGTATATATTTATTGCAAATTCATTAACGGAATAACTTCCGATGTCATTTTGGAACAATAAAATATTCGAACTCAAAACCAGCATGTCATTTTTGGATGATGAATCTCCTCTTTATTCAGTCGGATTTATATCTATTTTTTGGCCAGCACTCAAATAAGAGTATAAGTGCCGACTCCACTTCATCCCCACATATACACTTTTCGGGTAAACAGTCGCTAGCGATCAAGTCTCTATACTAAAATGTTATATATCATTCCCGCTATTTTTACTTATGTATGTCTACAAAGATAAGAGTAAATTGCATCGAAGTCATTAGGCAATCAAAGAAAGAAAGTACATATTCACATAGAAATTATCTATATGTAATATTATGATATATGATATATAATATATAAAATTACTAGCAGTATAGCACGGCGTTGCTCGGGTTGTAATGAAAGCTTTAAAACTAATCCATGGTCCTGAAGCTCAGTCTCTTCGGACGTTGGCACGAAAGACTAAAAGCAATAGTTGTTTCCGGTTAAAAACCGTAGATTGAACGAAAAATGAATGGATGTAAGGCAAATTTTGATTTCCTGGTATCGATATCAAATAAGTTTTTTTCGTCGTCAACTGAATTTTGAAGCTTAAATAAGTCCTCTGAGTAAATGGTATCATGGCTGACACTAAGAACTACAATTATGTCTACTTAGAGCCAAACCCGAAGCAAAAAAAAAAATAAAAGGGTTGAAAAAAATACAGACAAACAGGCAGATAAACCGACACACACACAAACATATTGCCTTTTATATATATATATATATATATATTATCGATTTTCTGCACTATTGTAAAAACTGCAACCATGAAACTTCTGAATATTATTTCTTATGCCTTTGTCTCTGAGTGTATCAAATTTGATTAAAATCGGACCACTCCTTCTATAACTCGATTTTTTCGATTATTGATTTTCGATATTGATCTGGGGTACTTCGACAAAAACACAAGCTAAGAACACTGGCAGACGCTTATAGTACAACTGTGTAAATTTTCAAGAAAATCGGTTCAGCCGTTTCGAAGTCAATAGGTAACGGACACACACATAGACACACACACACACAGACAAAGTTCCACTTATGAATAAGTTTTGATATGACTATAAGGATGCTACTCAGAAGTTCTGTATATTCGACTAACGCTCAAGCACAGAGAATTACCACATGGACTTACCGTTACATTGTCAGCAGTTTCACCAGTCTTAATTGTAGTTCTACTTGGAAGGAAACAGCCATACAATAGTATTTGTCTATACTTTTGAAATGAGGTAGTATTTACATTGTTCGGAGTGTTGTCCTCATCTTTACTGCTATGTTTACGATGTTTCGGCCGTTGTACGCTCCGGTGTTCCTTAGGTTTTAGATATTTTGAACCGTATAACAATTATATACCCCAATGATCGAAATAAAAGCTTTGGTGCAAAATTGTGACGCACACTATAGTATGATGGCAAGTAATTTAATTTTTATATTTTAACTTTATATTCATAATTTTAGAATAAATCTCACTAAATTAGTCAAAGAAAGAACAAAAGTTTAAAATATACCGCAGAAAGGTACCTCATGTCGAACACCCCAAAACGTAAGTAGAACTCATATTACACGCTACATTGCTAAATCAGCCAGTTAAGTTCCATACGTGATACACGTTTGGACGATCATGTCTTGAAAAAGAACCCAATATGTCCTCTTATTTAACCAATAGCTGAAGGGAGAAGTGTCAGATTAATACCTTTCCTAAGTCTAATTTTAGATTTTCTAAGCACCACTTAAATAAGCCACAAAATCTAAAGTATGGGGCACCCAGGTTCTAGCGAAACAAGTTTGTTAACCATTACACCACGTCAAGGTGCCCAATCTAAGTGTATTTGTGCGTAAGTGAATAAAACGATTTCAACTGGAATTCGAACCCTACTCTCCAGTTTTTTGTTCTGAGCCGATATCAACTGCATCACAACGCTGGATAAAATGGTCAGTTCCTTTATCCTTTCAACAGTAGCCGATGCTTTCTGCCATGTTCTAAGTCTAAGATTTTCAATATATTTTTTAATATCTCATTTTACACTTCAACATATAGTTAAACACCCGCAGAAAACGTCAATTATGATGATAAAAAATAATGTACTTCATATGATTTATTTATTCAATTTATTATAATTTGTAACAAAAACATAATAATTAAAATTATTAAAATATTTATTTCTTTTTCTGTAAATATAATTCAACATTTAATGATATATTTGAGTTTGAGGTTTTTAGAATATTATCTTTGCAAGATCAAATTTCTGTCAAAGCTTCTTCCAAGGATTCTAGCCGTGATTTATTTTTGCTTTTAATATTGGTGTAATATAACAATCTGGCCCCACCCGAGGAAGGTTGATGCAATCGATGGTGTTTCCCGTCGGTGAAGGGGTCGGCGAACGACAAGACAGGTGTTTGAGAAATACATCCTGTCGGGGCCTAGAGCGGATGTCGCAGGGTTATGTCAGGCTCGTTTGACCTTATTTCCGACAGCGGCGGAAATGACTACGGAGGCAAACAGAACAGGTGTCTCTTGGAATTACGTGGGCGTTGCGTGGGCGAGGCAAAACCGGAAGGAAAGTCCCGGTTCTAGAAGACTATAAAAAGACCTCGACACACGGATTCGCCAGCAGAGAACGGCCAGTGGAAGCAGAGAGACACCACAGGCAAGACTACACTCCCGTCGACCCATTCTATGTGCGCTCTCACTCTTCCATTCTCTATTCCACACGGGTCCGTCGTCAGTAATAAAAATATAACCTTATATTTTTATATATGCGTATTCTCGTTGTTTTGTCGTCGTACGGCGATATATAACATTGGTAATTAAAGAAATGCTAGCTTTTTATATTATTCGACGTTATGTATACGTATATTTATTATAACGATATATTCGCATAATGCATTTTATGGAAGTTTGTAATTTTATTGTAATTTAACATTTAATAAGATATTTGAGCTTGGCATGTTTTTGGTTTTTTAGAATATCCTTAAAGTCGAATTCTTGACAGGAATATTGTAAAAGCTTCTTCCAAGGATTTTAGCCCTGACTGATTTTTTGCTTCGTTTGTTGTACATTTTACATTTACATTTTATATCATTGTATATATTATATAAACATTTACTTTTTAGATTGTAAAAAAAAATGTCCGCTCGAATACTGTATATTGAAAAGCTATTTTAACATAGTACTCGCGGTGTATATAATGACTTTTAGTATATATATATAACTTTTAGTATATATATATAATAATTAATGTGAGCTTTTTACAAAGTTTTAGCTTCTTTTCATAGAAGCCCTTAATGGAAAACCTGACAAACATGATCTTCGTTTACTTTTCTTGCATGAGTTGAAATTTGGGCACAGTATCTTCCAAACTTTTGCCGATATCAACAGAGCATGGGAAGATGGGTCCATAATTGATCGGACAGTACGATGGTGGTTCCAAAAATTCCGTACTGGTGATGAGAACCTTGAAGATGAAGAGGGTAAATAAAGTCACTTTGACAATGAACAATTGCAAGCAGTTGTTGAGCAAACCCACGTCAAAGTCTCAGTGAAATGTCTCAGATGCTTGGTCTTAGAAAGGCAACAGTCTCGCACCATTTTCAGAGTATTGGAAAGGTGAAAAACTTGATAAATGGATTCCTCATTATCTCAATGTAAATAAAAAAACTTACGCGTTGTGAAGCGTGCTTGATGCTCTTTCTGAGTAACAGTGATGATTTCTTTCTTGGCTGAATAGTCACTTGTGATAAAAAAAGGATTCCTTTATGATAACCGTACACGATCAGATCAACGGCTTGATCGTGACGAGACCCCCGAATATTTCCCAAAGCCAAAGTTGCATCAGCTAAAGATTATCGTGATTTTCTGGTAGTCTGCAATTAGTGTATATCCATAACAGATTTCTGAAAGCCAATCAGAGCATTAATTCATAGCTTTACTGCAATCAAGTTGCTGAAATGCATGCATGCCTACAAAAAATGAGATCTGCATTAGTGAATCGACGTTGTTCAACTCTTCTTCACGATAATGCATATAAGCATGTTACAAGAATGACGTTACAAAAATTCACAGACTTTGGACACAAGGGTTTACCAAGTTCTCCTGATTATTCACTCACTGATTACCATTTTTAAGCACTAAAGCAAATTTTTAAATGGTAAAGATTTTAGGTGCAAACCAGAGATTGAATCAGCTTTCAAACGTTTTGCTGCAGCACAACCCATAACATTTTATCAGCAAGAAATAAATAATCTCGTCGTTCAATGGCAGATGTGCACAGATGCTCAAAAGTTCAAATTTTGACTAATATTAACATTTCTACAGGTAACGTTTTAAGAATAAAATTATGTTTTTAAAATCGGACATTATTTTTGTAACAACCTTGTATTATATATAACAATTGTATGTTCGTAAAATCAAATTTACGGGGCTTCAATTTCAATATATACAAATTTATTGTGCTTTAGACTTCTTTCGAAAACAATTATTGACCTTTAAAGATTCTCGCAGTCACACATATGACCTCTGCGCACCGGCTGAAAATTACCTGTTTAACTTTACAAGTGTCAGCTGAGATCCAAAATCAATTATTGCTGCTATATCTGGGACAAAACTTTCCAATCTCCTTTTTCCAGCTTTGATAGACTTCATAATCGTCTGCGCAAACTTGTGAGAGATGAATTGTTTTCAAAACTATAGTTTCTTTCCAGAAGACGACGTCGTAAGCCTTTCATTACCTCATCGCTATTTCCATGGCAAATGTTCTGACGAGGTATATTCCAGGTTTTCATCGGTTTAGGTCTTTACAGACAGGACCTGCCATGCAACGCACACAGAGTAGAATCATCGGCATTCTTTTCGTATTCCATTGGTAATAAGACAATTATATTAAGACCATTTCTTTTCAAGTGACACTGCTTTGTTTAAGAAACTAGTGAAAGAATACTTCCATCATCACTACAGTCCAACCAACTTCAAAACTATGGTCAACTGGTATCTATCCTCCATATTTTAATAATCTCCTGTTGCATCCAAATAATAATCTCATTCAGGAGGCTCTACATTGAGTAGCTCTTCGGCCTTATATTGGTTTACCATTTAGTATAAACATCGTTTTTTCCTTTCTATTTTTGAATTACGCCAAACGCAAAATAACCATTAGCGACCGTTTAACTATTGTTTCTAACGAACAGTTTTTAAAGGCCTACGTTTATTTTCCGTTCTACATAAAACCATTGCTACTGTTGTCCTCCAGTAGACATAGTCATATGTAAATATTTCTGTATAAACGCATCATATTTCTAGCTAACG